>WWET01003514.1:66613-98857 GCA_011038615.1 Limnodynastes dumerilii | reverse complement strand
TGTATGGGCGACAAATCTGTAGTTTAGTAACTAAAATAGGCCCTTAGTCTGCTAAAAAGTACTAGGAATATACAGGTTAATAGCAGCTTCAATATTCCTCACCCTACAGCAAGTCCTGTTCACACTTTTTCCTCTTTATATATACAATTGTTTTTATAAAACATTTTACAAACTTTTGAATTTATATATAGTTACTGTGATAGGGACCATAGATATTGTCCTTTCATCTGTTATATAACAATTAAAATACCTGAGAATACATTTAACAAATGTCACAAAATACCAACCAACCTCAATCTTGTAAGCTGTGAGGTGGTATGACTAGGAATTACTGTAAATTAGTGTTAATTATATTAATAATGCATTAGGAGTAAAAATACATACAAAAATTACTTAATTTTAGCATTTTTTACCTATTTAAAATAAAATACAGATCCAAAACTAAAACTTTTTTTTTTTTTTACAAAACCAAATCCAAAACACTACGAAAATTTAGAACCAAAACCAAAACACGGGCTTGGCACTCATCTCTACAAAATATTAGCTATAAGAAGGAACACTGAGAAATAGTATCTGATCCAGGCTGAGCCATAAATAAGATCACACTCCATGTTTGGTAACATCCCCCAGCAAATAAATAAACAAGAGTTTATGTGCACAATTATAGCTGAGCTGCAGCTCTAGACAGATACACGGGTAAGATAAGTTGTGTACAGACACATAACAGCTAAGCACAATGGAGATACATTACCAGAAACATTCTCTTTCAAATGCAAGTGCAGAGTAGTGAACTGTTATATATAATGGATTGGTGCAATGCTTAATTGCCAATTATACTGTATTATTAATATAGGATCAGATCATAACTAGATTGTGTAAAGCTCTGCAATTATTAGATGTGTATGGATCCTCAATCTTAGATTCCCAATATCTCCATATCTATATAGTCATTTCACTAACCACTCCTTTGCACCAATGTACTTTCAATAACTATACCTTAAGATTTCTGACTCCTGTGATCATAAAATTGAAGTCTAAATCACAACACAGTGCAAATGCATATCTAATGGGACATTGTTATACCAAGTCACACCACTTGTGAGTGAAACCAGGCTCCCTTGTAGAATTCTGCTGGAAGTTTCATTGCTTTTAAGGTTGGATATATTAAAATGCACTTCAGTAAGGTAGCATGGATGCAAGGGAATGTGCAAGTTGGCAAAATCTGATTCAATGAATGCAATTGAGGGGTTAATTGGAATATAGTATCTGTTCCTTAGTCATCAATGAAATTTGTTTTTAATAAAATAATGATTATTAAACCAATGCATAAGGAGCATTTCTATCCTCTAGTCAAGCTACCGCAATGTTCCCTTGTAGGCTGTGATGTGTCAGCCAGCAGCAGCTTCCTGGACTTAGATATATGGTCTGGATTGAGAATTAATGTACGTACGTCAGCTGTGAATTGGTACTGAGCATGCGCAGTACTAATATTTCTGCACTGGAATGGAGCTGCCCAATGCTGCATTCAGTATGGAAATCTGCCCTCACATGGGGGACTGGCCTACTCACCATACATACCAGAGGGTATAATTATATTTATTGCACAGTAAGGGCTTGGCTAAATCAGTGCGGAATAATAAAGGTGGGGTCCTGGTGATGGAAATGCATTCCGCATGCAGGAGTGCAGTGGAAGTTCCATTGGATGCTATCGTACAGAGTTAGAATTTAAAGCTGGATCAGGCCCCCCCGTGGATAGTGCAAACTTTTCCATAAAGGGTTTGTACTTGCATTAAAGTTCAGGACTGGATTGGGCTCTCATACCCTTACTATACATTGACTATATTTTTACACTCCCTCCCTCCTGTTTAGATACTAAAGAATGTAGAATGCATTTAACAAAGACCTTTTAGATGTGGTCATTTTAGGTAACACGTATGTAGTTAATTTTATCTTCATTTTAAAGTTACTAATAAGGATAGGACAAGATTTGAGAAAGGGAAAGCTATGCCCGAAACGCGTCATTCAGTACAGCCAACATTGTCCAGCAATCTCCTCCACTGGTGGTCCTGCTTTTAGTAACTACTCTCTCCCAGGGTTTATCATCCTGGTTCCTCCTGCTGGTCGGATGTTCCTCAATAGTGTAAAGGACTTGCTTTAATCTCTAAATTAACCTTTTTACAATTTTCTATGTGTTCTTATGTGTCTTACAATGTGATCTAATAAATTGTCATTTTATTTACATCCCTTTCTTTTTCTTATTGTATACCATGTATGGAGTAAACCTCGTGGAGGATTCTTACTAGTCATTTTAGAACTTTTTGGACTGCCAAATTTGTATTTTTTAGGGATTGGTATATCACTTAGAAGGTTTTGAGAGGCAGTAGTGGGTTCTATACTAGCGCAGATATCACCCTACATTCTATTTACTAATAAGATTATGTCACTTACTGCAGCTTCACCTCTATGGGCCTGGTGCATAACTCTGCTGCTGCCACCACTTTCTTCACATGCACGGGATTTTTAATACTAGGACCCTATGTTTAATATTTATGCACTGGCCCTGTGTAAATGGAGTCATGCTTAATGTAGATCATACATAAGGGCTTAATTATGCTCTTACTGTATGATTAACATACCTCCCCCCTTGTGTACCTTTTGGATCTAGATCCATACTGGAACGTTCATTTTCCACTTGCACTGTTTAAATCTGGTCCTTGCCAAAAGCTTTCCAGCAAAATTGTAACAAGGAAGATAGTGTCCACTCCATAGTGTATATAAACTTAATGTGAATATTAAAAATAAATAAATACTATAAATGTTACAAATAACAGAAATATTACAGCAAGCACCTATAAAGAAGTCTGAAGACTAATTTAAACTGTTCAAGTTGTACTGAGATTTCAATTTACATTCATTTCTACAAATCAATATTATATCAGAGACAGAGAATTTGAGGCGGCTTTAAAATTAAAATTAAAATTAACAGGACAAAACTGGTTGTTATTTCTCATTGGACAAACCATGCTGCATTTGGAAGGATGCAATTAATTTAATCCTTGCATTTAGTTGTTCCACTTAAGCCCCCACTTTAACATTCACCCCCACCTTTTAGAAAAATGGTTGGAGAATTCAAGATGTTCAGCCTGTAGGACCACATACATATTACCTAAAATGACAAATGAATAGGGAAATCAATAATCTAAAAGATTTAGTGATAAAGATGCCATAAAAATTTAAATCAACACAAATTAATTATCCACAATTCAATAGGGTAGTAAAATACTTAAGTAATCTCTTCAGGCAATTAATAACTTTTTTGGGGGGTTTTTGTTTTTGACTTTCTAAATAAAATGTGAACTAGAACATATATTCTGATTATGTTGCTCAAGAAGGCCTTGTCAGTGTATGTACAGTGTAACAAGTACAAAACCAATCTCTATATCATCTATACAAATCTGGCACTGTACAGGGAGGTTTATTTTCTTTTCTAATCTGATAATGAAGTTTACACATGCTTTATGAACCTACATTAGTCATATAATGCAGAAAATGATTTTAATTTGTAGGATATTTTGATGTCTGTGCTATGTTTCAGCTTCTAAGAAACTTTACAGTAATTATCATTAAGGGTGTTCTCAGGTGCAAAAAAATAATTATTTTCTCAGAAAATGATCAAACAAACCATGCCAAGTAATACACTAAATTAAGGGATTGTCGAACTCTCAGATACAGACTTAGTAAATTGAAAAGTGAATGGGCCTAGACCATAATGCTGCTTACTCATTCTATAATGGGCTCAAAATGAGTATAAAAACATCCTTCACAGCTACAACTTAAAATCATTCCAACCTCTACATCTACATCCAACTCATAGAACATACAACCATGTCTACAGTAAAAGGTGGCGGACAAGAAAAACACAGTCAATCCAAAGAGCAGCATTGTAAGTACATTACAATCTACATAGTTCTTTATTCAGATCAGTGTATTTTTATATGCAGCTTGTGGGTTTTTCATTTTATTTAGCACTTAATACAGTGGTTAAAGTAAAAATTACAGTGGTGGCATTATCATTAACAATATGTGATATGAATACATAAAAAATTATTCAAGTGAATAGAGATTATAGTTTTTGAATGAAATCAGTGGGAGACATGACAATATGGCATACCACTCTAACTGACTTAATACCATGATTATAAATCAAGTGGACTTACTATAAACATGAGATTTATAAATGGTGTATATTTACTGTAACATAATGTTTATATTCACTGATGGGACATAAAACATTACTGATAAATATGAAGTTATATGGAAAGTGTCAATAGAAGTAGAATACTAATATAAACCCATATCTTGTATCAACAGCCAGTATGCCAGTTCTACAAAGCCATGGCTCTAAACCAGTGTCAAAAGGTTAGCAAACTTAATACCTATAGGAAGTACCCTTAAATTGATTTATGTAACAAAAAATGTATTCCCTTGCAACCTGTAAATTATTGTCATAGTACATAAGTACATTATTTAGTAACCATGGGCTGGATCCAGACTTAAGAAGAAGCTTGAAATTAAGAGAGGAAAGCTACTCCTGGGCAAAACCATGTTGATTTCAGGAGGAGACAAGTTCATTTTATTCTTTGCATGCAGGGATATATCTTTGCATTTCTTACAGCACACAGATAGTGACAAGCTTTACTCCTACACTGTTATTTAGACTTGGGCTAGGAAACATCACCTCTCAACTCTAATACAGTACTGTTTACAACAGACGAAATATGACTCCCCTGAAATCAACATGGATTAGCCCTTAACTTTCCTCTCTTAATTTCAACATGTTTTGTTTTTTGTATATATATATATATATATATATATATATATATATATATATATATATATATATATATATATATATATATATATATATATATATATATATATATATATATATATATATATATATATATATATATATATATATATATATATATATATATATATATATATATATATATATATATATATATATATATATATATATATATATATATATATATATATATATATATATATATATATATATATATATATATATATATATATATATATATATATATATATATATATATATATATATATACAAAAAACAAAACATGTTGAAATTAAGAGAGGAAAGTTAAGGGCTAATCCATGTTGATTTCAGGGATTTCATAAAAAGTTGTCTCTTTTGTCTAAAATATTCAACAATTGCAAATAGGATTTTGATTGTTAATATAAAATGGATGATTTTACTTTATTTATTTATTTTACAATGCCCATTGAGGTTGATAAAAAGTTTTAGAGGAAAGGCAAAACCGTGTTGCAATCTGAGGGATTGTGGGATTAAGACTGTGCAAATGTAGCCAATTTGAAAGGTGATGTTGTCTATCTCAACTCTAATTTAGAGACTAAACATAGTTATGCAGAATGTAAGTGTTATTTGCAAAACAAAGTAATTTCCCTGCATGCCAAAAAAAATGTCCTTCATTGCAGCCATCACATTGCAACAGGGTTCAGCCGTGGTGTACACCTTCATCTGTTTTGTCCTTCCTCTCAAATTCTGAATCAGCCCCATTATGTCTTGATCCATTTTATTGAAAATCTAAATACTAAATTTCTTTTGTCAACACTTTCAGACCAACAAAGCCATGGAGGTCATAATGATGGCTCAAAAGGTTATGGAGATCATGATGATGGCTCAAAAGGTCATGGAGGTAGTGACGATGGTTCAAAAGGTCATGGAGGTTCTGCTGATGTCTCAAAACATTCTGGAGGCCACAGTGATGATTCAAAGGGTCATGGCCATGGTCAAGGTAACTCAAAGAGTCATGGAGGCCATGATGAAGACTCAAAAGGTCATGGAGGAAACAAAGATGACTCCAAAGGTCATGGAGGAAACAAAGATGACTCTAAAGGTCATGGTGGAGAAGGCAAGAATCAAAGTCAAGACCATTCCAAATAAAGTGATCATACTCATAGATGTGATGTTAGAAGAAGACTCCAAAATATTTGTGCAAACTCATCCCAACCTTAATCTGTCTCCTCTCCAATTATAATGTTACTTTATGATTAGAAACAAGAAAACAACTGGTCTTCTGTAAAATAAAATAAAATAAAATAAAATAAATGAAACAAATTCATTATCAGTGTCAGTGTTATTTAACATAAACAAGGACTGAAACTGAAATGATCTAATTCTAATAAATTTCTACATATAAGTTTAAGAGTTCATGCATTCAATGGGCTGGATCCAGAAATTCATTATCAGTGTCAGTGTTATTTAACATAAACAAGGACTGAAACTGAAATGATCTAATTCTAATAAATTTCTACATATAAGTTTAAGAGTTCATGCATTCAATATACTTATAAAAATGCAAACTTTTTAATGGTCTGGGAAATTGTGTGACTTCTTTTATTTCATGCATTAGAATAATACTTAAATATTGATTTAAAAAAATGTTGTGTACCTTTACATAGTACCTTTACATAAAAATGCATTTCATAGGGTTCATCTGCATTAAAACAGGTCTAGATAGTACAAATATGAAAAAAGCTACATTCTTTTTAAGACTCAATTTTGGGATGTACCATGAAATCTCCTAAACTCACAAACCAGTTCTATTAGGTTATTGGGATACTTAAAGAAGTTAAATTAAGCAATTTACAAGGCCTTGCGATTTAAATGCTCAAAGTGTATGTTTTCCAAGTTTCCTGCTGGAGCACAGGTGAGCTCATTACAGCCTGACTTATGTGAAAACCTCCATTGTCATCATATCAGTTGAGAACATTAGAGAATACATTGTAGTAGCACTTTAACTTCATGGCTCTAATAGAATACTATTAATTCTGCATCTCATAAGACAAAGATTATTTTTTTTATTAATGATAACACAAAATATTTTCATTTATTTAAAGAATACAGTTTTTCTAAGGACTACAGGCCGGACCCAGATTTGATTATGATAGAGGGTCGTATCATGAATTATTCCGTAAATTAATCTCTATTGCGGAGGCTTACATGCGGAATTTGGTATCCACAAAACTGCCCTGGCATATCCGCATGTGCATAAGCAACCTGCCCAGGCCTGCTGCGCATGTGCATGGAGTCCAGTCCCTTTAACCATTGCAATAGTAGCAATCATAGATCACATAATTTATTAACACAGTTGTGAGTAATGAATACATTAGCGTAAACTGTGTAAAAATCAGCTGCTAAAGTGCGTAGTGACACATCTTAAGGGTAGTTATTTATTTATTTTTTTCACCATTTCGGTCACAGGCAAATATTAATGGACCAAATCTAGACATATAAAAAATGGGCGTCTTTGGAGACTGATATGACTCCGATGCTTGCATCATTATGATACAGAAATACAATTTATTTTATACAACAGGTTTCCAACGGCAGGGTGGGAGTGAGAAAATAGGGATTCACTGTTTAAATCATACCGTATGATATCAGTCATACAGTCACATGAGTAAGGGAAGTGGTCTTCTATGTGCTCATACAGAAGGTTAGATTTAGTGGGGATCTAATATTGAATCGTGTTTGGGGCTCCAAACACAGCGGCGGTGTAAATCTGGATCCTGTTTAAAGAGAGCAGTACTCAAAATGTGTCAGTGTACAGCAGCTTGTTTTGTATCATTTCCAAGTATTAAATATCAAACTAAAAGTATGTGTGCTAAGTAGCAGGTAATCCGGATTTTAGTGTACTCACCTCTGCCAAGTGCAGGTGGTTCTGATGTCACCCCTATGCTTACACTCAACTTATCTATAAAGCTTGTGACTGATATAAGGTTGAGAAAAGAGTGTGGTTAAAATGGCTGCAAAAATGGTTAGAACGGCCCTTAAATAATGGATAAATATCCATTGTAAAAATTTTATTAGTAATATAAATTAGAAATTTACACCACTGTGTCACTATTTCAAACATTGTTTAATAACATTGCTAAACATTGTTTAAATACCATTAAATGATTTATCAAGGGAATTTTATGTACCTTTATTTAATTCAATGTATGCATGATCATTTTTGACAGGGGTATTGAATTTAATATATAAGCATTTGTATTATACCTGCTTATAAGAGGATTTTATTTCTCTTTTTTTTTTGGTGTGGATTATAATTATAGACTCCTCAAGTCTCCTTCTTGACGCTCACAAACACCATTTTGTGGAATATGTAATTAGTCAAGCAGGGACTTTATTTGCACCAGCAGAACAAAATTTGTTTAATATTGTCGCCTATGGTTATATTTTTTAATAATTATTTATTTTATGCAATATGATTAAAGGTTACGTTTTATTTATTATTTTTTCAGGGCAATACCATACTCCTCCTGTCTCCCCCTACTGGTTGATATGCAGTTTTTTTGTTATTATAAAAGAACTAAACACAGTGCGAATACGATAAGGTCCTCCTTTCCCTCTTTCTCTTTTTGTCTTTCTAAGTATTAAATGTCAAACTAAAAGTATTTGTGCTAAGTAGCAGGTAATCCGGATTTTAGTGTACTCACCTCTGCCTAGTGCAGGTGGTTCTGATGTCCCCCCCGTGCCTACACTCAACTTATCTATAAAGCTTGTGACTGATATAAGGTTTAGTAAGGAGTGTGGTTAAAATGGCTACAAGAATGGCTAGAACGACCCTTAAATAATGGATAAATATCCATTGTAAAATTTTTATTAGTAATATAAATTAGAAATGAAGATTTGCAAATAGCCCAAGCATTAACAGTGACGGTAAAATGTTACCAATAAAAAATTGATATAGAAGTTTAGATAGATATAAGAAAATGTATTTAATCCTCATCAGAATGCATTATATAACTTTGTCAGATGCATGTTATTTTGTGTTTTTCACCGTACACATCTAACTAATTAATGTCAAAACCCAGCTTCTTAATATAACAGATAATAAATGATTTAACATAAATAATAAGCGGAAAGTAAATTAAAAGATCCAAACATAAAAACATTTTTCTTTGATATTCAGAAAACTTATAACCTCATCTACAGATCAAGGCATTCACTATTGCAATCAATCATCTTACTCTGCAGGACTGGATGAAGCAGAGCTGGTTTGATGTTACACACCCAAATATCAATAAGATCCAGCTTAACCTGCATGCATAAATTGCTTAGTTCAATTTTTGCATGAATCATTCATAGATGGAAGAAACACCCTAAACCCAACATGTGTATCTAAAGTTTATTTTATTCAAGAATAGTTTTTCTTTGGAAATGAAAATATCACACTCTTAATTACTTTTATAAAATGGAGCTACTTGTAAATACAAAAGAAACAAAGGAAATAAAAATGCCCACATAATAGTTACACAAATTTGCAAATATATGATAATCCACCTGTCACTTTCAAGTCTTTTTAGCTGATGTTACGCAGTGGTATTTCAATGGAGCATCCTAGCTGTCACATAACAGCCCAGATGCACATTACCTATTGAGGCCTATGGTCAAGTGTCTCAGCCACTGATAATCATTGTTTTGTGCCTTCCAAGACTAGCATGGTTCAGTGTCCTGCGAGTTGCTTGGTAACCTGACAGGCCTCATTAAGTGGAGAAGGAGTTTGACCTCATTCTCTCCACTGAATGGCACTAGGCTTAAATAAAAATCTGTCCGTGCCCTGGATGACAGTTATATTGATTTGCTTTGGCTGTGATCAACGGCTGCTTTCTGTATTGCTCTCTAGTTTTTTGCCCGATTCCTTGCCTGATCCTTGTCTGACCCTGCTGTCCAGCACCTTGCTTTTGCTGTGTATATCTTCCTCTCTCCCTTACCTTTTTTCCACTATAACTTTGTGGTATTCTGTGGTATTCATTTGTGTCTATTTCCATCTGGCACTTTCAGTACTTATTGCACCTAGTACTCAGCTGCAACCCTGTAGCTTTCCTTGTATCCGTGTAAGATGCATTCTGTATAGTATTTCTTCTTGAAACTTTCTATCTATAAGTGGTTCCTCTTTCTTTGGAACTTACTTTTAATCTGCTCTTACAGTGGGGATACCTTTCAATGTGGGCAGGTCAGGGTAATTTACCATAATCCCTGTGGCTATTCAAACCTGTTTGGGGATCTGCACCAGGGACCACAGCCTGATAAGAGCCTGTAGCCAAGTCTTTCCTAAATACTAGGCTCTCGGATAGACTCTGTCAGTATCCAAAACAGCTTTGATAGTCTTAACTCTAAACAGAAACCTTCCAAAATTGTTTCTGTGGACCAATAACCCTTGACAGTTGTGGTCCCAGTTAAGCTTCTTAATAGAGTTAAACAAAATAATGGTTGTTCAAATCAATGTATAAGTTAATATATAGAAACATAGAAAGTGACGGCAGTAGCCAAGTCTTTCCTAAATACTAGGCTCTCGGATAGACTCTGTCAGTATCCAAAACAGCTTTGATAGTCTTAACTCTAAACAGAAACCTTCCAAAATAGTTTCTGTGGACCAATAACCCTTGACAGTTGTGGTCCCAGTTAAGATTTTTAATAGAGTTAAACAAAATAATGGTTGTTCAAATCAATGTATAAGTTAATATAAACAGATGAATGAAAGGCCGAGGTAATACCCCATCACACTGCTAGAGACTTGAATAGGTGCATTTAGATGGGCTAGCCCTCAATTTAAAAACACAAGCTAAATGACACAATATATAGACTTGTCAGTAGATGTTGCATTTGATTTTAACTCTTTTCTTTTAACATAAGACTTTTTCTTGTTAATTGACTTCATATAACCCATCTCCATATTATACATTTGCATTGCTCTTAAGAAGGTTCTTTGGACCGGATTCAGATCCGTGCCTGTGTGATGCGGAATCGCACAAGCTAATTGGCTACGGGTTATTCAAGGATGCGCTTGTGTGCATCCTATAGCCCACTCTGAATAGCATGTAGTGTGCTACTTCAGAGTAGTATGCGGATGTGCAAGGCACATCCAACTGTCAAAAACCAGTCGGAGCCTTTATTGCTCCGACCGTAGTTTTTTTTTTTGAACATTTGTAAAAATTAAACCCCTTCCCCTGTGTAAAAATTAACCCCCTTCCCCTGCCTGTCTCGCCACCGCAACCTATGTTAAAAAAATAAATGAAAATAGTATGGCCCGACAGGGCATGCTGCCGCTCGTAGAACTACAAGCACAAGCATGCCCATGAACGACAAAGCATGCTTGCGCTAGTAGTACTACTATCGGCAGCATTTCCGGCACCAAATCAATACACATGACAATTTCTGTAAATAAAATAAAAAAAAACATACTGTACCCTCTCCATAAATACCATGTAAACATCCAGGTGCCCCCCAAAAATATAAAGCTAAAAAATAGTGCCAATACCCATGCCCACATAAATATTGATCAAAAATTGCCCCACTAAAATCTAAAGAAATAAACTAAATTCCAGAGCCCTGTCCCCCCAATATAAATAAAAAAAAATACTTACCTGCTCTGATGGGGTCCAGTCTTGTAAGCTTTTAACCCGGGGGTTGTCGCACTATTATTTAAATTAGATTTCTGAGAACAGTTTACAGAGCCTAAAATCCCTGATAATAAAAGAAATATCTTGTATTTTTCTGTCAGATCTATTATTACATTGAAATGTAGAAATATTAGAAATATTACTTTGTTTATGTTTGGCCCAAGGCTAAAAGTTGCCCATTAGCCTTTGATAATGACTGTGTAGCAATATTGCTTATATTAAATTCAACATTGGTGGTCCATTTCTTTTATACTTTACTATAGACTTGGGACCGGATTCAGAGTAGCGCATCTGTGTGAAAATCACGTCCGGTGGCTGTTTAACAAGCCCTACACTTCCACCATCTCAGGGATCGTAAGCATAGGGGCTGCTCACCAGAGCTGTAAAAAAAAAGAAACAAGTTTTAAATTAACCCCTCCCCCCGCCTGCCCGCCGCCGGTACCTATGATAAAGAATTAACCCCTTCCCCCACCTAGCCGCCGCCGCAACCTGTATTACAAAAAAATAAATAAATACAGTACAGCCCGACAGGGCACACTGCCGCTAGTAGAACTACAAACGCAAGCATGCCCATGAATGACAAGGCATGCTTGCGCTAGTAGAAGATTCCCACGCTGTCAGAGAGTATAAGTACACCCCAATGACAGTACAACTGTCATTAGCGCCGGGATGTCCTGCGTGCAGGACATAGTTTGAGTTGTCTGTATAGGGGTTTTTTTGTTGCCAAGGACAACCCCCTGGATTAAAAGCTTACAAGACTGGATCCCATCAGAGCAGGTAAGTATTTTTTTTTATTTATTTGTGGGCCATCTTATGGGCATTTTTTATACTATTTAATTTTTGAGGAGCACATGTTGCGATTTTTATAAAATTGCCACTATTTTTTAACTTTACATTTTTGGGGGGTACCTGAACGTTTACATGGTATTTATGGTGAGGGCACAGTATGTTTTTTTTTATTTACAGAAATGGGCATATGTATTGATTTGGTGCAGGGCATGCTGGTGAGTAGTACTACTAGCGCAAGCATGCCTTGTCATTCATGGGCATGCTTGAGCTTGTAGCGGCAGTATGCCCTGTTGGGCAGTACTGTATTTATTTATTTTTTTATCATAGGTTGCGGCGGCGGGTAGGTGGGGGAAGGGGTTAATGGGGGGTAGGTGGGGTAAGGGGTTAATTTTAAACAAAAAAGCCTTTTTTTTTTTTTTACTTCTTTCTTTTTTTATATCTCCAGCGAGCTGCCCCTATGCTTACACCATCCCGAGATGGTAGAAGCGGAGGGCTTGTTAAGGAGCCACTGCACTGCCGCTTTTCTCATTTAAATATTCTGGCACCCCCCCTTTTTCCACAGGGAATCGTATGCTGGTAGATACACAAAACTCCGCCAGCAATACGACTTCCTTGCGCATTTTGCGCATGCAAAGTTTTTTTTAAAAAAGCAGCGCTTTCGTGTGATTTTCACACGAATGCGCTACTCTGAATCCGGTCCTTTATCCTGTACGTATCCAGGTTACATTTTTTTACCCCCATATATAGTTGATCCCAACCACATGTGGCCTCTTGATATTTTTCCAGGGCCACTCTAAATAACCAATTTCCCCATGATTTAAAATATTACTTTTAAACTAAAATGTCTGATATGACTATTAAAAAGGAATATGCTAACTCCTGAGATCTGACACATATGCAACTGGCTCCCTAAGTGTGGAATGAAAAAAGCATTTAAAATTGCAGGCCCACAATAGCCATGCATTCATGCTATTGTTCCACTAAGCACGCATTTAGGACAGGATGCACACTTTTTTTTGCATTTGTACCCCCTCCCCCCCAAAAAAAAAAAGATTCAGAGGTGTAACAGCAAGCACAAGCAAATGTAAAAAGTGCCTAGGGATGACCTGATCCCTAAATTCAGACTTGCTAAGGGGTGTAGTGTTAGAATTACTATGCTTCACCATGGGTTTCCCTTGAACTTCCATGGGGTTAAAAGGGAAAATTGTAAGGATCACTTCTTTCCAATGTTTTTGTTCTTTCCAAATTTTAGGGTGTTTTTAGAGTCTGTTAGATTTAAAACATATATGGAGAACAATTATTCACTTGCATTGCCTTTGGACTTAAACATGACTCAGAATGGAAGGTGGAACTACTATTTCTGAATTAAATTAATCTTCTATAGATGTTGAATGAGGTGGACATCATAACTATTCAAATTTGAAGCAGCATTTATGATTCATGTGTGGAGAGTCAAATTAGGTTACAGAACAAGACTTGCAAGAAGCATAGAACTGGTTTGTTCTCCACCCATTCGGTTACAAGTTTGATCGTTAAAATGTAACTCATAATAATTTCTGAGCACTTGTAAAAATCTGATTGATCTAGTTCCATCCCTAGGAAAATAGTGTATATAAATATGGCTCTTATAGATGTCAGAAGGGCTGATGAAAATATATAATTTAACCAAAGTTATATATCAAACGAAAAATGTTGGACAGTTTGGACATACAGATTTAAATGTGGCAGGTTTTAGCTCTGTGGGGCACAGGAGAGTTAAAAATGTATAATCAGTGGATCTGATTCATCTGTGTATGATTCTGTTTGCTGAATGCTAGGAGTGTTCCATTTTCAGTCATGTGGGTGGATCAGCAGCCTTGTTTCCATTTGCTTCCAACAGATCTGCTAGCACAGGACAGAAGTAAATGAGCAGAGACAGACCAATACTATGCACTGATCATACCATTTTTTTTATAAAATCACCTGCAGACATATGAACACAGCTGTGCAGACTGGCCACATTGCTGACAAGTGTTAATCAGTCTAAAAAGGGAAGTTTTAAAGTATACATTTTCAAGCAGTTTTTACAGTTTTATAAAGTGCAACTCATTGCAACATTTTACGGTGTCATTCTTTTTACAGATTACAATAAATGTGTGGCAAGTAGAGATGACCTGAGCCAACAATTTGTAACAAAATACAGCTGTTACCATCTAGTTTTATTCTATAGTATTTAAAACTATACAGGGAATGAGTATGCATTTAGAATATGCAAAGGGAAATGTATAGGCAAATACGCTAGTAGGTGTAATGTAGCAGGCTATACACGTTAAATCATGGTTGCCAACTTTTGCAAATGAATATCAGGGAGATTGTGATAACCCTATCAAGGCGCTGCACCAAAGGGGTGTGTCCTGTACTACCAAAGGGGTGTGTCTTGCACTAAAGGGGTGTGTCCTGTGAATAGCTCCACCCGGGGTGTCTAGAACTGCCAGGAAAAGTATTTCTTAATAAAAATGGCAGCAAAAGTATTTATTCAGTTTTAAATTATCAGTGAATAAATATGTATTTATTAAAAAGATAATTGCCTCCATAAAAAATGTCTGCCTTCAATGCAGGGAAATAGGACACAATATCTACATTTTGTCATAATACAGCAGTGACATTTGGAACTGAATCAACATCAGGGAGATAATCAAACACTTCAGGGAGTTAGGGAGATTACCCACATTTCAGGGAGTCTCCCTGAAATTCAGGGAGAGTTGGCAACTATGCGTTAAATATTGTAAAGTACCTTTTTCTTTTTTAACTTAAAAGGGCTTCTTGTATGTAATTATAATGTATGTCGTTATAATATTTTAAGGCTAATAAGTAAAAAAAAAAAATCTGAGAAAAATGCAGACATACAGCAATGTGCTACTTTGCATAGTTATGTCATTTGTATAGGGCTGTAACTAACCTATACTTGTCAGATGTGTAGGGATGTAACTAACTTATGCTTGTCAGATGTATTGCTGTGTAACTAAATTATGCTTGTCAGATGTGTAGGGCTGTAACTAAATTATGCTTGTCAGATGTGTAAGGCTGTGTAACTAAATTATACTTGTCAGATGTGTAGGGCTGTAAATAAATTATGCTTGTCAGGTGTGTAAGGCTGTGTAACTAAATTATACTTGTCAGATGTGTAGGGCTGTGTAACTAAATTATGCTTGTCAGATGTGTAAGGCTGTGTAACTAAATTATACTTGTCAGATGTGTAAGGCTGTGTAACTAAATTATACTTGTTAGATGCGTAAGGCTATGTAACTAAATTATGCTTGTTAGATGCGTAAGGCTGTGTAACTAAATTATGCTTGTAAAAACTACAGGACTGTGTAAACTAATTCATAATAGTCAGGTTTGTAGGGTTGTGTAAACTGAATTATGCATGTCGAGTATGTAGGACGGTGTTTTAACTATGTACAGGGAGGACTGATACAAATTTAAGAATAAGGGAAAAACAGATACCAGTGTAAAATCATGTTGAACTGCAATTAAGCCATATTTAAACTGTGAAAACAGAATTAGAGTTGAGAGGTGACGTTTCCTAGCTCAGCTCTAATTTACAGATGAAGCAAAAAACTACATATTACTTGAATTCTATGTGCAAAAGGATTAAATGATCAACGATTGATGCCTTCCCCACATCACACATCAAACCGTATGGGATTGAAAGAAGGGGGCATATATTTATTGATTAGAATTTGAAATTGATTGACTTTAATTTTTGGGGGAGAAACGTGGCACTGATAGCACGTGGGGTGTCATTATCTGCAAACTTAAAGAGACACCATCTGCTGTCAACAAGGTGCCCCCCAAAACCTCACAACCATACCCCCAGGCACTTGGACTTGGATCTCTATTGGGCTCTGTAAAGATTAACATTGACCCTCATTGATCTTATATGCTTATTCGACATTATCCTAACAGATATGTCCAAAAAACATTGTGAGTCACCCCTTTGCTTTTATATCTCTACTTTGAATAAAGTTTATTGCGCTATTTGGCGCTGTGTTCTCTGCTTTTTACCCCTATGACATGTGGAGCTAGAGGGATCTGCCTGATGGCAGCAGAGAACTTTCCCCGTTCTGAAAATCCGGAAGTGAGGAGAGGTGAGGGAGTCCCCACACCACGAGATGGAGGCTACACACGAGGAGGACGCTGTGAGAGCACAGAACACTGCATCTACAACGAGAGACACCGGAGCAGGAACTGCACTGCGGCATAGACTTGGACACACTGACATGTCGCATCATCTAACCTGCGTGAGTGTCCTGATCAGTTGAACAGTGAGTGCATCGTACTACTTGTCTTTGAAGTGAGCTGATTCCCACTTGTCAGACACAGCACTCTTTAAACATTGGAATATCTATTTAGAGCATTAAGGATTGGTTGGCATTTACCATATTGCGGGAGTGTGAATTTATTTATCTAGCAATTTTGCACAACAGACCTATAGTATACAAGTGTATTACCATTGATGTATGCTGAATGGAATTAACTTTTTTGACGATACCCTTGGGTCTCATATGAATTATTTGGAGATCTTTATTTGGTTTTATTTAGACTACATTGTCATATGAATATAAGAACTTGAAGTATTGAACTAACCTATCCACTAGCGATACCCTATGGTCCCCTGTTAACTATTGGGGATTTGAACACAGTGAGCGCTGACTCCAACTACTGTTTTGTCTGTATATTGTTCTGGGGATTTGTTTTATATCCATTAGCCCTAGTAGAGTGGAGATTGGCAACCGAATTAAGAGTGCACATTACTAACTTGCTTTTCTACTTCATTATTATACATTTGGTTTTGTTTATGTCTATACTTGCATCTGTTTTAGCCTCTCAAATTCTTGGGGCCAGATTTACTAAGCTGCATGTTTGGTCCCATAGCAACCAATCATCTTTTCGCTGACATTCTTTAGTGTGTATTAGGAAAGTGAGAGCTAGAATCTGGTTGCCATGGGCAACATCTCCATTTTTTCCAAATCCGCAGCTTAGTAAATATGACCCTTGGTCTGCCTCAGGGGGTTTAATTTCAGCTAATTAACCAGCCATAAGCTGGTGGAAGATTTCTAGTGGACACAAACAGAAACACGGCAGCAGTTCTGTATACAGCTACGAAGAAACACATACATCACCATTAAAATATAGTGGAATATAACTTTGCACAATTGCTCAGCACATGGATGTGCACACAGGTAGATCGATCACTTTGCAACTGCTCCAAATTAAACTGTATCACAGCTTTATGTTTTATGGAGAACCTTTCAAGGTTAATTCGATTATTTTGATCAGCAGTGTTGCTTTATAGTCAAAACAAAGTAGTGAGAGTACTGTAGTTGGGGGAAAAGGCAGGATGGAAGAAAGAAAGAAGATCTTTCTAGTGGTACAAGCAGTCTGTGTTATAGATGAGAATAATGATGACATATAGAAAACAGTGACTTCCGGTGGGCGGCACGTCTGGAATGGCCGCGCTTTATCTCTACTCCCTCCCGCTGCTCTAAATCTGCTGAAATCAGCCCTAATAAGTGGGGACTGGATGCAATCAACACATCCAGCCAGGGTTTGGAGCTGTTGGAGCTCTTTCTTACCTGGTCTGGAGAGGTTGGGGCAGCAGGAGTCAGTTTGCACCCTGGATTCCGGTCCGTGTGGGGACCCAGTGTGAAAACACCAGAGCCCGCTGTATACTACTAGCAGGGTGAGCACTGATCCTGAACGAGCAGAAAGCAGAATCCAACTCTGAGCTGAGGGTTTGGTGGATCTTGTGCCTGTGCTGATCTTGGCTGCGGTGAGTGAGGGCTGGTCCTGCGAGGAGTTGCCCACCATCTTGGACATTGCCCAGCGGTGAGCATGCTGTTTAGAGAACCTGAGGGGAGCTGCATCTTGGAATATAGGCTGGACTATGCTGATGTGGCTGGTGATATGGTGCCTGCTTAGCTCCTGAGAGGTATCTGAGCCTCTTGCTTTTATATTACACTAGCCAGGGAGGAAGTTGGGGCCCAGACGCCATTTTGGGCTCAGTCCCTCCAGAGTGGTGGAGGTCAAAGTGTGGATTCTGTTGTGTGGTAGCTTGGAGTGGGCTTTGCAGACCTGGACAAAGTTTGTAATACTAGCTAGAAATTATCTAAGGGAAAGCCAGAGTCAGCATAAGAATTTGTGGGGGACACTGCATATCTGAGTTCCCGAAACTTACACTACTACCACATGTTGAATAACACTAAGAGCTTTGCAGGGGCTTTGTTCAGAACAGACTATTTTGGTGTATAGGCACCTCTATTGAGGAGACACAGGGATTTTTCATTACAACGTATTTTATCATCATTTGAATTGGTATACCTGTATTGGGATCACTTACAAGTGCTTCTGCTGCACAGGCCTGCTGTATAGTCATTGTTATACAGCGCTCTAATAGGTCCTGGTGTGGATTACTCCGTTTCTGGATTGGACATAGGACCCCAATTACCCTCTTAGTTTCTACTCCACTGATTTCAACTAAATTGATTGTATCTTCAGGGATTACTTACCTGCTGCTGTCCAGTAGGAAATACAAGTGCTTCCGCTGCGCGGGTCTGCCATAAAGTCACTGCTAAACTACGCTTCAACAGGTCCTGGTGTGGATTATTCCATTTCTGGGCTGGATACAAGACATCAACTGCCCTCTTAGCCTCTCCTTCACTGATTTCAAGTATCTTTGGTGTTGAGACTCGTAGATTCTCTTGGTATCTTGGAGTGCACTGGATCTACAATTACCATAGCAGCCGTAGCTATTGGATACACGAGGACCCGCTATGATCAAGGTTCTGGGACATTTCAGCACATGAACTGTGTAGGATTTCGCTTGGACTTTTCTTTCAATATTTTCCAGTATTAGGTGCTGTGAGTCTATTTTGACAATAGCCTTGTTACAGCCTTCTACATATATAACATAATGCTCCAAAATATGTGTCTACCTTGTATTGCACCTAGCATAGCTATCTACTAGTAGGGAACATGTTATCCCTTTTGCATGCTATACTATTGTTGCTAGGCATTAGTTAAGGATTTCTACATGTGCTACACGTGCTACATGTAAAGTGAAATTGTGAATAGTACTATTGGCAGGCTAACACATTTCCTCCATATTTTTCTGCCACGTAATATAAATAGGACCAAGGGGCTGATTCAGAGATACGATTTCCACGGCACTTAGGAGTGTATATTTAGGATCTTAGAAGATTTGCATTACTGCGCATGCGTAGTAATAGTGCAATGCCGTCTACGTAGCGGTTAGGAGCGTAAATTCGCTAAGAGCGTAAGTTTGAATCGATCGCAAGCCCTTAAGCAGTACTGCGATGCGAAAGTTTAAGATCTTAAGGATTTGCATGGAAATGGGCGGGGGAGGCAGGGAGATGAGGGAAAGTGGGCGAGGGCTGACACTCAGGGAGATGAGGGAAAGTGGGCGCGGGCAGACACTTAGGATCTTAAATAAACGCTACTACGTCACTTAAGATCTCAAATGACAGCGCAGAGTTAGGGTTAGTCAATGGTGGTCTAAGTTTAAGATCCACCGCTCTTTGCAAGGGGAGTGACTGTTTATGCAGTGGGCTGGAACATGGTAAGATCTTACCTAAGGTGCGTATGTTTGCGATCTTTTCGCAATCGCATCTCTGAATCAGCCCCCAAGTCCACAGGCCTGATACCATTCAACAATAAACCAGGTGAGTGGGAGAGTTAAAAAAAAACAAAACTACTAAACTTCACTAGACAGCCATCAGTATTAGTTGGCCTTTTTCAATTCCTCTTTGTCTTACTCCCTTGAGGATGGAAACATTTTTGAAAAAAATATGCCAGTCAAAAACACCCAACAGTCCACAGGAACTAAAACTTCTAGAAACAAGCAAACTGGCCCTAAAGTTGTTCCTTCCTCACCAGATAAAGATGATGGGGGGCACCCTCAGCTAGTGGGGATCAGGCTGAGCAGGTTACATTCTCACCAGAAACCCTAGCTGGCATGGCACAAGAGCTCTCTAAATACTTGTTATTGTCCAATTATTGATAAAAAGGTGGAACATATGACATAGACTAGACTATATACAATGCCTCTATGGCAAAAATTTGCTAATAGAGTTGCGGTGCTGGAGCAAAGATCCAGTGATACTGAGGATCAACTAGTGGTAATGCATGCTGCCCTAAACTCTCAAGATAACATTATTAAAAACTTAACAGAGAAAGTGGACGACTTGGAGAATGGGCACAGGTGGAGCAATCGCCGCTTTGTGGGCATCCCAGAAGGAGTCAAGGGAGATAAACTTTTGGACTACCTAACCAGGGATATACCCTTGGGACTGGGCATCTTGGCGGATATAGGCCCACCACAGATTGCAAGGGCACACCACTGGGGCCAGAGAGACAGGGGGTAGGAGGCATACCATGTCCTGTCATTGCAAAGTTTATGGACTATAGGGTGAAAGAAACTTATCTCCTTGCCTACCGTAAATGCCAGCAGCTCATGGTGGAGGGGTCTCAGATATTACTGTTCCAAGATTTTTCAGTGGCAGTCTCGCACAAGTGAAAGGAATTCTCGGAGATCTGTCACACATATTATTAGCAGTATAAGCGATTCACACTCCTTTATCCTGCTAAATTAGGTTTGGTGGATAATGGCCAAACTTTATGCTTCAATAGCCCCTTAGAGGCCAAATAATATTTGGAACGATGTCCCCCGTCCTCGGGAATTCCCGATGAGGCAGATTAATGATTATTATTTAATAAAGTCTAACCCTTACATGGGAGGGAATTTATATTGCGCACTTTGTCCTTTTAACTAGCTTGCCAATAGTGCTTTTTGTTCAATGCAAATATTTGTTAATGTTAAGTAGTTTGTGTTACTAGCTGTGGTCACACTTCAGTGGAGGTACCAGCTACAGTTTTTTTTGTTACGGTAAATTTAGAAAATGGAGTTTATGTACACTGTGCTGTAATGCGGAAGTTTTTGAACTTAACACACATATTGGTGAATTCTTTACTATGTTCTGACTGTGACACTGGTGATTTATCTTTTTCAGTACTGGGCATACTGGCTATATGCTCACATGCCGAGAGGAAACATATCAAAAAAGATCCGGGTGATGATAAGGTAGGATGACCATGCCCACATCTTCACCACATACCACATGTAGTCCGTCAAGGTGGTCTCCTGGAATGTGGGGGGCCTAAACTCCCCATCAAGAGACGACGTGTAGTATTTCATCTTAAAAAATTTGGAAAGGGAGAGAGCCAATTTTTGCGATCTCAGTGACTAAGGGAATGTGTTTCTGCCTCTTACCGGAATAAAACGAGAGGGGTGGCGATACTATTCAACAAAAAATTGCAGGTGGAATTGGGAGCGAGTGTCAGGGATCCAAAGGGAAGGTATCTTGTTCTAGATGTCGTGATTTCACAGGTTAAATATACCCTGGTAAATGTATACGCCCCCCAACTTGGTAAACCATGATTTTTGAAGACCTAGCTTAGGTGCTTCAGCAGAGGGTTAATACGCCCTTAGTGGTGGTGGGGAGATATGAATACTGTGGACAACCCTAGACTTGATAAATTGCCACTCCTTGTTCCCAAATAATTACCAATGGAGACAAATAAGTGCCCTAAAATTGAACCTTCACCTAGCAGACCCTTGGCATCTTTGTCATCCAGACGACAAGGAATTTACCTTTTGCTCTCCAGTACATCATACATTTTCTTGTATAGATTATATATTAGGTGGAGGACAGATTACTTATTTCAATCAAATCATCTACAATACATAATATCTTAGGGCCTGATCCAGAGCTACGCGGGGCCGCTGTCCCTAAGTACGGCCAGCATAGCTCTGGTGCACTCCCCCTACACTCCCCCTGTGGCCGTAATTACACACTGTTACGCCGTTTGAAGGCTACCCTAACTTCAGCCGGCGACAGAAGCGTAACAGGCCTAACCCACCCTCCCTCCCTCATTTACTTACCTTCCCCCGCCTTACTTCCGTAACTGTGGCATAGTTACAGTGAGGAACGCCCCCTCGCCATAACTACGCAACAGTTAAGGACGCCCGATCGGCAGAAATACCGCTCTTTCGCACCACCCACCATAAATACGGTAGTTGGCGTTAGTCTGGATCAGGCCCTTAGTGTCTGATCATGCTCCAGTAACCATTGAACTGGAATTCCACACTCTTTTAGAATTTAATCTTCTCTAGAGGTTGCCGGATTACCTGTCTCACTCTGAGGACTTTCAATCCTACCTAAATGCTCAGTGGGGAGAGTGCTTGGATAATTATATTGAACACTGAGATGATCCCATTTTATTCGAAAGCAGTAATGCAGGGCCATATAATAAACTACATAGCAAACATTGTTGGACCAATTTGAAGCTACTCAGGAAACCTAGAATCATGCTTTAGACAGAAATATTACCGATGGGGTAATAAAGCTGGAAAGTTATTAGCGGGTTTGGCTAAGACCCGTAAGGGTCGTAATTATGTGGCAGTGATTAAAGATCTCATCTCTAATTTAGTACACAACAAAATAAATATATTTTAACACAATTCCACACATATTACTCTAATTTGTTGTCCTCTAGGCCGGTGGACCGAGGAAGCTAACATGCCTAGACCTACCCTAGAGCAGCGTGAGGTATTAGAGGTGGAGGTTACCGCTCTGGAAATTTCAGCCACGATAAAATATCTGCATCTCGGTAAAGTCTCTGGGCCGGATGGGTTTACAGCTAACTATTACAAAATTCTGAGTCATAATATCACCACGCCCTTAGAAGAGCTGTATAGAACTATATACTGGCAAGGAAATTGTGATCGCACTTTTAATGAAGTGTTTACAGTTTTGTTGCCTAAACCGGACAGAGATCTTTCACTGGTGTCATCTTACCGCCCTATAGGCCTGATCCAGACCTACGACCGCAAGCGAGCGTACGCCCATCGTAAGTGAAAATTCGTGAAAAAAAACGCACTACGCATGTGCAGTATGACAACTTCCGGTCGACCGAAGGACATGAGCGTACAGCGAGCGAATTTTCAGCGTATTTTTCGCTCAAGGGGCGTGCGTTTTTTACGACGATAGTCTGGACGCTCGAGTTACTACACAGAGGCGGGGATAGCCATTTAAATTGTACAGTATGGGCGTGCTAAGCCCAGTACGGCCAGTGTATCGGTACGAAAATTCGCACGTACGTTGGAAAATCTTAGGGTAGGGTTCAGCCACCGTAAGCAGGTACAACCAATGGGAGTGTTATGGGCATGAAAGTTTTTACGCCCGGGCGAACGTACGCTATGCTCGCGGGCGATTGCGGTCATAGGTCTGGATCAGGCCCTATATCTCTCCTGAACACTGATTTCAAAAAATTAACAAAAATGATGGCTGTTCACCTACAATCAATTCTTCCCTCTCTCCTCACCCACCACCAGTTGGGATTTGTCATGGGATGTCAATCAGTTAAGGGCATTCGTACAGCCATATCTGCCAATGTGATATCCTCTCAAGGGGCTAAAATGTCTAATGTTCTCCTTAGCTTAGATACAACAAAGCTTTCGATTTGGTCCTGTGGGTTCACCTCTTTAAGGTGTTGGAGATGAGAGCCTTTGGGAGAGATTTCTGTAACCTTGTAGCCACTTTTTACTCCCTTCCCAAAACAACTTTATTAGTGAATGACTGTTGCAGTGCTCAAGTGGCGATGGAGCGAGGCACTCGTCAGGGGTGTTTCTTGTCCCTGCTACTATTTAATTTGGAGATTGACCCTTTGCTGAGAGTTTTACAGAGCTGGGGGGAATTTCAGGGTAAAAGGATAGGTAGCAAAAAGGTCAAACTCACTGCATTTGCGGATGTTGTGTTGCTTTACATTGCGAATCCTGAACACTCACTACCACTCCTTTTACAGAAATGGGAAGATTTATGTTTACAATAAACAAAACATAAATCAACAGCCATGTACCTATCACCAAATGTTTCTATTCCACCTTTGGGTAGGCAGTTGCCAGTTAGATGGGCTAGAGACCATCTCAAATACTTAGGGATTCTGTTACCCAAAAATCCCTCTAGTTTGTACAAGCTCATTGTGTTACCGGCAATTGCAGAGATAGAGCTTCGGGGTTGGGATCACCTACTTTTATCGTATACTGGCAAAGTAAATTTAATAAAAATGATTTCGTTCCCACAGTTACCTTACCTTACTCATGCATCTCATTTGCGCTATTTACTGGATTGGTTGCAAGGAACAGACTTAAATGCCAATACATTTTTAGAACAATCATTCCTTCCAGGTTATAATTTGGCAACATTTCTTCATCTATTAGACCGAGAGATCACCTTGAGGCTTAAAGAAAATCCTCTACTATGGAATACTCGTAAAATTTGGCACATCAATCGCCGCCAACGCAAACTGAACTGACACTTCTCTACTCATCAGACATTATTACAAAAGTTCCATGGGGGCATTGCATCCTACCCATTTACCATCTGGAGGGTGGGAGGAGTTACCAACGTTGGGTCTTTACTCCATAGTACAGCACAACGCCCCTTTAGTTTTGTTGAGGCTTGTGAGAAATTTGAATCTTTACGGGCACATCCAGTGGCGTTCCTACAGGCTAGACATTATATATCAGAAGTGATAGCACAATTCCAACAGCAGGACTGGGATAACCCTCTAAACTAGATTCTAGCCAAGCCCAATATCCAGGTATTATACTTTTCTCAGAGACATACTAGATCACTCCCGACTGAAATCTGGAATGTCACAATGGTGCATGATATTTTCCAATCATACCATGAAAACCCTTCTCAAAACTCTGCAACAATCCTGTACATTAATGCCCGCCAGTACATATGTTGAGATGTTAGTATATTCCATTCTGCCTGCTTGTCTCTAGCTAGGAGATTTAAGATAGGGTGTCTTCCCAATGCTAATTTCCTTAGATGTGGCCACCCAGAGGCTAATCTTTACCATTGTTTCTGGGAATGCCCAGTCATTAAGGGATTTTGGCCACATATACATATCACCTGGTTAACTATGTCCCGTTCAATCCTGAATGGGCTATATTGGGTATGTTCCCAGAGAGACAGAGGATCTGTAAAGGGGGAAAGAAATTGTTGTTAGCAATTAGTGTGGCTGCACGGAAATCCATTCTACATTTATGGCTTCACCTGACAGCTCCCCCTTTCTCTATGTTTCAAGAAAAGCTGTTCCATGTTTTTAAAATGTACTGGGTTGAGACTACCCTGTCCAAAGAAAGGCTTACAGAACTATTTTTTGCACATGGGAGTCATATATCGAAATCCTGCCTATGGAGATTAAAAGACAACTATATAACAACTTTAGCCAAACTAGTTGGTATCTTACCAGAGAAATGGGTAGAGATCCACCCATTAGCTTATTGTGTAGGAATGTCTAGAGGGAATTTTTGGAGGATAATTGTAATGCTCTTTTTGGTGATGGGACATGTCACAGTCAACATATTATAAAAAAAAATGACAATGTTAATACTATCATAACATGAATAATTATAATACTGTTGTATAACGCTGATGTATACGGCTATAACGTTGTGTAGATTGGATAATGTTGTGTAATAATGTGCAGTGTACTTTTGAAAAAATAAATATAAAAAAAAAGAAATCAGTGAGTCAGTGACATAAATCCTAGTAATATAATACATATAAAACAGAAGTCTGCCCCTTCAAAACAACATAATTATACTTTTATCAATCGAAGAAATTGCATTTTTATATGCCTATGTATTTTATACTCCCTGGTATTTTTACATCCATTTATCAAATACTCTGAAAACATATAATTAATGTAGATCAAGATGTTTTGTATCCCAAAAGAAAGGATCAACTATGCCTTACAGCTCTATTTTAATACCATTCTGCCAATAAGTCATAAATTATTCCTGAATGATTCACTGCATTGATTTGTAAGAAGCACACCAGCTATTTTATTAACATTGTTGGAATAAAAGAAAAGATCTATTAATGAGATGCACCCTCGCCCATCCTTACATAAACGATAAGGATGAAAAAGAAAACAAAGCCCTGATTACCAAATATTTAATTAAGCAGGTCTTGAGATCTGATTGGCCTTTGTAACTATCTTGTCAATAATAAAAATACAGAAAGAAAAATACTGCACCAAATTATATATAAAAGGAGCAGTAACGAGATCTGCAAGTAATTTCTAGTCAGCTTCCACTAACAATCACAATCATGTCTGGAACTAAGGGTGGATCAGGAGGAGGAGGTGGTGGAATCACTGGAGGTTGCGGTGGAGGCGGTGGTGGTGTAGACCGTAAGAATTTCATTTATTAATATCTATAATATCTATATTAATGCATGAAAACTGTGTATTTATTCTAATCATGGAAATAGTAACATAGAATATACAGCATACAATCCTATTATAAATTACATTACATAGCATCAATTTGTTCATCTGCTACTACTAATATATATTTTTGAACTACTAATATATTATTATGAGAATATTAACAAAAAAAATAAATTCTTTGAAAATGACAATTTTTATAATGACATAGACGACAGTTGTAGATTTGAGCTCGATCAGTAAGATTGAAGGCTGACCAGTAAATTTCATTTTCAATTAATATGTCATTTTTTATGTCACATGATGGAGAATGACCAAAAGAGAAGCCTTCATTATCCAGTATTGCTCACTATGTGTTCTTTATTTCTAGGTTGTGCACCAGTTGAACTATGCCAGAATGTGAATCCAAACCCAGTACAAACATGCACAGGTAGAGAACTTGTTTTCTTTTTAATTGTGTATGTATCACTTTGACAAGTGTGATTGCCCTTTGTCTTCAATAATATACAGCAATATAATATAAGAAGAAGAATACAATAAAAACATTTTAAATACCTAGTTAACTAAAAGTACTTCCCAAAAGAGTTGCTACAATACCCTAAAAAGAGTAAACGCTATCGATTAATAGCTGTTATAAAATGTTAAACATGACAGTCAAAAAAACCACAGCTTATATAATGTTTATTGCAGGACTGTACAATTACTTGTTATTTTACATGGAAATATTGTTCATGCTTAGTAAAGTATATAATAATAATAAGAATTATAAGAATTATAAGAAGAATGTGTTTTTGTTTTAATTTACATATTGCATTGCAGAAACATTGCAAAACTATTTTTTTGAAAGAAAATAAATGTCTAAAGTTATATTTGGTTTATATATGGTTTATCAGGAAATTATTTTCTAATATAAGCTATGTAGACAGGATTATTGTAACTTTTTTGTAAATTGGTTAATGATATGAATATTAGAATTTACAAGGAAAAGTGACAATAACAGCAAAAATATATAAATATATATTCTATTGTATTGTATTCAGTGTTATATAATACAGTAGGTTGTCGGATTACTTTTATGTATACTAACACAAAATATTAAAGCACAGATCATATATATATATATATTTATCCTATTTTAGGTGTAATTGACCCTTGCCAGGGTCAGGGAGGAAATAGTGGTGGAAATTTTGGCATCAATATCCAAGGTCCTGGTCAAGCAGGTTCTCAAGGAGGTAGTAAAGGAAGTAATCAAGGAGGGTATTGCGGTGCAGCCAAGAAGTGAGGACAACATGGAAGAGATACCATCTCTCTGCATGTTAGTGTAACAGTTGCTTCATAACAGATCTACATTATAATTACATTTACCTCTATATGTATTTTTAAGTACCTAAATTGTATTCAATCTAAATAAAGCATATCTGGTTTAACATCATGTTGTCTCATTATATTCTACCTATGTAACAAGATTAGACAACACAGGCAATATTAGTTATATTGGTTGACACAGGCCAATAGCATAGTGGAAATACAATCACAGGTGAAACAATGCAAAAAGAAGCCCTTTTTTTCTATGTGACCTTGGGCTGGATCCAAACTTAAGCAGGAGCTTGTAATTAACAGAGGAAGGTTACACCTGGGCAAAACCTTGTTGATTTCAGGGGAAGTCAAGATAATTGTATTTTTTGCATGCAGGGATATATCTTTGAATTGCTTACTGCACACAGATACTGACCAGCTTTACTATCACACTGTTATTTAGACTTGGGATAGGAAACATCACCTCTCAACTCTAATACTGTTTGCAACAGATGAAATATGACTCCCCTGAAATCAACATGGTTTAGCCCTGTAGTAATTTCAAGCCATTACTTAAGTCTGGATACAGCCCTTAATTTCAAGCTCCTTCTTAAGTCTGGATCCAGCCCCTTGTGACCAAACCCCAGAAACAACTGTAGGATGTGAAAGAACTATTAATAATGGGGAATAAGATAATGTTTTCTCTATTTTACAGTGCACCACAAATGGTTAAATTTTGTATTGTATAATGTACACCAAGGGAATGTAATATACCCTGAACAGATAATGAAGATGTAAACTAATAAGCTCTTTATTATACATTACACTGTAGACCATGGGCTCTCTATGGTATGCTAACACATACTGCAGACCATCAATATTTCTTCATGTTAGAAGTATTTTTACTTGGATTTCTAGTGTTTAACAAGAGTATGTGTCTTTGCTGCAGACATATAGAGACACACACACACACACAGATTGACAATATGAATGATTAAAAATGTAAGTTTATGTTACCTGTATGCTGCTGTAAGGGCTCGGCAAAGTCCTTGGGTATGCAAACCCTCCAACATGACCCATTCCATTAGATACAATTTAATCCGCTCCTCAGCTTCCATCTGTCACTCACCTGGTTTAAATATTGAAAAAACTTTTTGCCTCTTCAACAAAGGTGGTTACCATAGTAACTGACAGTTGGAATCTGAGGAGCAGAATATTTTGTACCTAATGGAATGGGTCATGTTGGAGGGTATGGGGTATGATTCAGTATTCTGCATGCACAGCTTTGCATGTGCACTACTTAAAGCAGGATGCAGAACTCATAAATCTCTTCCACACACAGAAGTGCTTGGAGGAATTGAACTGTGCTCCTGCGTGTAGAGGTTAGGATAGCAAATTCTATACATTAGACTCTGTTGCAGAGGCTAACCTGTGGAATATGCTATTAACGCTGGATCCGGACCAATATTTTTAATAGGCTTTGGAAGACCCCCTTTAAAATCAAATGCCACTTGTTTTTGAATTAGCATCAAATTAAAACTTTTACAATTCATAACATGAATTAACAATAAAAGTAAATTATATATAATAGTTGCTGAGTATTATTAAAAAACAGCTGATTCCACCAATGACAACAATTAACATCATAAGCTATATTGGAGTAATTATAAAAGAAAATCAGTACATTCATAGACATACAGTACATAGATAAATACAGAGGATGAAATGATGACACATACTGTAAATATTATTATACATTCCTGTGTGCTAACATCACTCTGGGTTACTTTACAAATACAAAAAAGGAGCTTATATCAAAGCCCAAGTAATATCCAGTACAAGTAAAGTAGAACAGAGTAAGCAATGATAATGATAAAAGTTGTAAAAACACTGAGACAACAGCTGAAAGCTCACAGTTTGATGTAATCACGCCAGTAAGGTATCAATGCGAGGATGTAAAAACACCGGTTAGAGCAGCAGTTCCGTAAGCCTTGTACATAGAGTCTGTATAGCCGTCCTTCCTGCCGCATGCACACAGCGTCTGTGGCTTTTCTCCCAGCACTTCCTGATTCGGGCCTTGTTGTCAGAGTTGATGTATCAACATGAATAGGAAAAAAAAAGAAGGGCACTATTGTATAGTTGCAACTATATTCTAAAATAAGAGACTTCCTTATGCAGAAATACTATACATAAATTTAACCACCCTCAACCTGCCCTGTGGAACCCATTCCCTCACACCTTCTCAAACACCTCTCTCCCACTGCCTGCTCCCATCTAGCCCAGCTTTTTAACATTTCCCTCTCATCTGGTATCTTTCCTTCCTCTTTTAAGCATGCCCCTGTCTCTCCCATTCTCAAAAAACCTAATTTTGACCCTACATCCCCCTCCAGTTACCGACCTATATCACTTCGCCTCCAAACTCCTTGAGCACTTAGTCTACCAACGTCTCATAAGCTACCTTACTGACAACTCTCTCCTGGACGCCCTCCAATCTGGTTACCAGCCCCTCCATTCTACTGAGACTGCCCTTACCAAAGTGACCAATGATCTGTTATCTGCCAAATCCAAGGGCCACTACTCCATTTTCATAAATCTTGATTTGTCAGCTACCTCCGATGTAGAGTTTTTCATGTGCCTTGCATCCCTATCCACATGGATGGCCAAATGCTTAGTAAAGCTGAATATGGACAAAACAAAAATGATTGTTTTTCCTCCCAATGGGATTCCCCCCTCCCCCTCCATCACGATAACCATTGGTGATACCTCTGTCTTCTCATCCCCTCAAGGTCATTGCCTAATTGTCATCCTTGACTCCTCATTTTTCTTTATACCACACATCCGTGCACTCTCTAATTCTTGTCGTTTCCACCTACGCAATACTGCATGCATCCATCCCTTCCTCACCAATGGAGCTACTAAAACCCTCATCCACTCTTTATGCGAAAAGAGTGGGTAACCGCACCAAAGGGGGAGTCAAAGTCTCAGTTGGAGTAACATATATATCATGTAATAGCTATGAGATAACGAGTGCAAACAAATGGCAAGTACAAATTATTTACAAACAAATGGAGGATAGAGGTTACCCCCATTAAAAGAGAAAAAGAGCCATAGTTATATATGCACACCGACGGGACTCCTAAAAAGTAACTTTTATTAAACAGATTAAAATTTCAAATAATGTAAGCCAACGAAAATAAATTGAGCAAAGTAAATATAATAAAGTGGTAAAAAATGCCACATAGAAAGACAGGTGGACAGAAAAACCGAATTTTCTCTCCCCTGCAGTCACAAAAAATATTTCCAAATTCATCCAGCAGATATCACAGCATCTCAATACCCTAGATAAACAGACCCCATATAATTCATTTGTACCAGCCTAATAGCTCTAAACTAATGTAGCCAAGGGGGAATAGAATATGGGTATGGTGGTGTTTAATCCGGTGGTCAGGTACTGGGTTAATAGATTCTTGAACATGAACAGAGCATATAATTGGAGATCACTCCAAAGCCTAACCTAACCCTTCTGCTGCAAAACAAATAAAAAAATAAAAAAACCTTCACTTCCAAAGGAGCCCTAGAAGTCCCTGCAATATCAGTAAGTAAACAGGGAAGGAACGATCTTGCCGGAGGTGCTGTGAGAACAATCTGGAGGAGAACGGAGTGACTGCAGGGAGAGAGGACTGTGCACACCTGGGCTGCCGACGTGCGTTTCGTGTTAGCTGTGTCAAGGCAAGGCATACCAGGAAACACACATGTCTCATTTATCAGCTGGTGGACCAATCATTGTGAATACTATTAATTACTTACTTCAGTCCACCTGCAATTGCTATAGAAACTGCATACTCAGTAACTATCATAAGGCATATATAGATATATATACAACTAATCAATGATCACAGCATTCCACCATTTAACCAAAATCACTGAATAGGTGTCAGCAAAATAAATAGCTCAAAGAGGTAGAGGGACTAAATGTACCTCAAGGGAACCCCTAGGTCCAAAGCATGTGGCTATAGCAAAAAAATATGGCATAAATGTCCCAAGCGTGATGGGCGTGAACTACGGTGCCCCTTAACTTAAACCTTAACTTAAACTTATACTACAAGTAACGACACAGACCACCATGTTGGGAACTAAATTTTATTAATTAAGATGATGAGAATTTGGTTAAGCCAAATTATGATTGATGGGGGCCAAGAAAGCAGGTTAATATTAGATAATTAATCACGTGAAAATAAATGCATAAATGATGAATAATAAAAGCAT
>WWET01003513.1:134387-146892 GCA_011038615.1 Limnodynastes dumerilii | reverse complement strand
TCCAGGGATCGATTGCTATGCCTCATTGAGGCATAAGCAATCGATATCCCAGCCAGTTGGGAACTGAGGACCCGCACTCCACAATCCAATCCAGTATAATCCATTTTACCCCTGTCACGGTGGACAGTGCATTTTTAGTTCCCATCTAACATGGTCAAACATCATTTAAAGCGACCACACTATCATAATCTTCCTGCTGTCACCAGTTTGCATATTTGAGCCACAGGCTAGAGAAATAGCTAGAGTTTCCGAAACTGATAGCAAACCTTATCTATGAGCAGCTGATCTGTCCGTGTGTCAGATCAGACATGATACAGTGTGTTTTGCTAAACGGAAACGGTTGTTTTTAACATGTGACTGGTGACTAAAGCAATCTATGTAATGATAACCAGGGACAATATTTACGTTACTGCTTTTGCACTTTGAGAAGGGGGCAATGTCGTCTGGCAATACCAGGTTGAACCCTAACATAGTGTGGTGTATTAGGGATAGGCCGGCAGCTGCCATTATATTAGACAATGATTAGTAGTAGGTGAATATGTCTGTTATGTAATGTGCAGTCATTGAAGACTTGCATTTGGGCGTTATACAGTATGCGTTGGTAATTCTTCCACGTGACTGATATCAGAATTGCTCTGTGACAATGAGACCGGGCGGCATTCTTGAGACTTCGGCGTTACATGTGCTTAACATAATTCTAGACTTTCGTTTACTCAATTCCCTGAAATGTTTAGAGGGCCATGTGAGAGGCCAAGCCTTTCCTCCTCACACTGACATAGCACAGCCTCTGCAAGAGATCAATTCAAGATCAAACCCATTTTCTAGATCTCTGGCAGATGTGAAAGGAAAATGTGTGCTGTAAGACACCCTCCAACTGCAGCTTTCTGAGTGTCCAAGTGTCCTCTCCTTCACATTGTCATTAGATGTTTGCGTTTACACCCTTGTGGTCGTGAGGTGCCTTATACATAGGGTTTACTAGGATGACGCTGACAATGAATGATGAACTATCTCTCTTTTGCCATTGGCTTGTTGCTAAGTGTCCCCAAGTTGTATAGGGGCATGTCTAGAAGGTTTAAAGTGTTAGGCCATCTACAGAATAAAGCCTGCAGTGCTGCTTACACCATTGCAGAGATGTGCAGCGCCCCCTGGAGTGTGACCTAACTCACAGCATTCAGGACAAGGGTCATGTATATCATAGATATGAGCTGAATAACGTTCTTTCGTTGTAAAGCACTGTGGAGTCTAAAATAAGGATAGATATAATGTACTGAATTTATTGAAAGCCAAAAAACCAAAGGGATATATAAACAGCCATACAACTCCTTGTATGTTTCTAAGCAAGCCATCCCCCCCACACACCTTTCTTATCTCAGCCATCCTTTCACCCCTTGTATGTTTCTCACCATCCTTTCCTCCCTTGTATGTCCCAGCCATCCTTTCACCAACCCCTTCCTACCTTTTATGTTTCCAGCAATACTTTCTCTCCAGTTCTTATTGATCCTTTAATTGACTTACCTTATCTTTGCTAATGTCAGCGTATGTGCTGTGTCTGCACTCTTGGGTGGCAGTTCTTAATTAAGTTAAGCAGTGCAGCCGCTGCTTTAAGCTGATCTGCACCCCATCCCCTAGTGGCGTCTCTGGGCCCCAGTAATAAATACCTCCTTCTACCCCTCTGTTCCCAACAACAGTTAATTGAGTAAATAAGCCATTGTTAATTATAATTTTGTATTTTAGCAGCTGCATTTTTGTTAATCATTGTTTTTCTGAACAAATCATTTGCCAGCGTCTCATGCACTCCCAACAAAGCAATGTTCTCTGTTTTCATTATTTGTGTCCTTTTAACTCCTATCTTGTGTATGTACCGAGGAGACACTTGAGTTCTGTATGAGTGGATTCATGCAGTTTCTAGGTTAGCATAAGCAGAGAAAAAGACTTTATTAGAAGAGAAGTGTTTCATAACTCTTAGAAATTGTCTTATAACTCTGTGATATATATTCTGTTTTTTTTAGATTGGCTTCCCTGTAGCATTACATATTCCTATAGCATTACATATTTATACTGTGCCTAGAAAATCCGGTCACATCTGACATTTAAATGCATGGTCTGCATGTAGTCATGGTAAATGACTGTAGTCAGAGGACTTATTTGTTGGTTATATGCATAAATATATAAGTAATAGTGGAGGTGTTTTATTCCCGGGCGGTAGCAGGAGACATGATTAGTTGGAGAGAAAGAAGGCTTATTTGTGTAAGACGTGTATTTATGTAAATACACCGGGAAAGGTATTAAATTGTGGCCAGAAACACATACACAGATAATATAGAATATATATTATATTGAACAGGGTTATAAAACCTCTTTGTCAGGTGTCCGCACGACACCAATATCGATGTTTTACCGTATTGATCCCTGCTGGTCTGGCACCTGTCTGCTTAGAATTTCTAAACCTTCATACAGGTGTCTACATTCCTACCGCCTGTGATTGGCTTTAAGGCTCTTGCTTTGGTTGCATTGAAATATACAGCGCAGACGCGTTTCACATACATCTATGTGACGGAAAACATTAAATGTCAGCGTGAGACATCTCGTTTAGTTTCCAGTAAACTGCCTTTGAAAGAGTTTTTGAAAGATATTAATAGATAAAAGGACGTCTGCTTTTCCCGTTTCAGAACTTCCCTGTAGGAAACAAATTTGCATTTAATCTGACAGTATAGATAAAGAGCCATAAATAATAGGCTAATTATTCATTCTTCTAGCTTATAGAGTGGGGCTGCCCAAATCTGTCAGAGCATCATAAAAAAAAGCATGGGGAAGAACAGAAAGATTTATTGGACAAATCCGGCAAATGTTGACAAATGCTTTGTGAATCTACCTTTTATGGTGATTTTACTGACACGTTGCTGTGCATGTAATTATAGGCGTGAAGCCTAACCCAGATACTACTATGATCCTATATAGCTTTAAGGGAGGCATACGCCATAAACACATCATGTTTCAGATCTGGTAATTCATGATTGCAGCTGGTAATATACTCTGTACGTCATAGCTTGTGATCCTGACTTATCAGAGGGGAAATGCTACGGTACTTATACAGCGATTTATTGACCTTTTTCTTGACTGGTGTGTGCCCTGGACTGTGACAAGACTGGGAATGGGTTATAAATGCCGGCCCATGACTTTTGATTAATTGCACGTGTCATGTCAGGATCCAGTATATGCACATAAAATACAAATGCATTGTTTCATGTTGGGGTTATTCTCTGTGTCTCCTTCATGTTTACTGACACATATTAGAGAAATGTATAGAATCATTAAATCAGTTTATTAATTATTGCAGTGATAGCAATCGTATACACTTTAGAAATATAACATTTAGTGATGGTAAGAAGAGCAATTCATTTACTCTGAGGTGTCTATATATATTATTGCAGATATGTAGTGTTAAGCTGGTCGCACGCTACAGCGATCATTGCCCCCAGCAGGAGGTGAATGACTGAGAAACAGATTGATTTTTCCTTAGGGAAAGGTCCCAATATCGGTGCCACTCACCTCTCCTGCTGGGTCTAATAATCCAGGCAGAAGAGGGAGGCCCTTGCTTAATGAGGTTAGCTGATTGGTTCTGCACTGCTATATGAAGCTTGCGCCCAATATTTTATTGTGTGACTTAAGATCAAATAATCATACCTGAGCATTCCTGGTTCGATTGTTGAGAGTTAGAAAAATCCATCCTGACCAGTCATTAAAGCGATTATTTGCTCGATCACACGATAATTGGATGATGTGGCAAATAATTGCTGTAGTGTAGGCATGTCAATCTCAAAACCCCAAGTGAGCTAAACAATCAAAAGTCTAAGATTGTGTGGACTGCAAGAAAAATAGAAAGTCTCATCCAGCCTCCTCAATATTCCCCATTATGTCTCTCCAGCCTCCCCAGTAATACCCATTATGTCTCTCCAGCCTCCCCAATAAACCCCATTATGTCTCTCCAGCCTCCACAATATTCCCCATTATGTCTCTCCAGCCTCCCCAATATTCCCCATTATGTCTCTCCAGCCTCCTCAGTAATACCCATTATGTCTCTCCAGTCTCCCCAATATATTCCCCATTATGTCTCTCCAGTCTCCCCAGTAATACCCATTATGTCTTTCCAGCTGCCCCGGGATTCCCCATTGTCTCTCCAGCCTCCCCAGTATACCCCATTATGTCTTTTCAGCGTCCCCAGTAATCCCCATTATGTCTCTCCAGCATTCCCCATTATATCTCTCCAGCCTCCCCAGTAATACTCATTATGTCTTTCCAGCCGCCCCCAGGATTTCCCATTATGTCTCTCCAGCCTCCCCAGTATTCCCCATTATGTCTTTCCAGCCTCCCCAGTATTGCCCATTATGTCTCTCCAGCCACCCCAGGATTCCCCATTATGTTTCTCCAGCATCCCCAGTATTCCCCATAGTCCACATAGTAATAAAGAGAACACAGGTCACACTTTTAAATATATAGTCTATATATAATTGAAGAGGAAAAAAACACACGCATTCACTTATATTTGTGTTAACAATGGTTCTTTTCATGTTCAGCTAAAGTAATTGAATGATTTTGAAAATTATTAAACTTTTCACGTTAAGCAGAAATGAAAATGCTAAATTCATAAGATAAATCTAGGAAAGAATATTTGCTTACAAAAAAAATCATATTTGATTAGCAAGATGGGTTGCACAGCACCCAAATTAAAATAGCTAAAGCTGTTAGATAGTACTCGGTATTCACAGCACACCTAGTAAACACTGCATAATGTATTTAATAGTAACTTAAACACTCTTCAGGATGTAACCAAGGATCCATTAATCACAATGGATGTGTTTTGATTGCTCAGAATTCGGGAGCAATTATTTATGTCTGGAAGCACAGTGGTAAAAATATAGTATGGGCAAGCTCAAATCAATATAATATAGCATCTTCTAGCAGCTTGTTAAAATAAATGGCATCCTGCCGGGTACCTGAAATCCTCTCTCTTCTTGACAGCGATGACCCACTGTGACTCTTCAATAAGTGAAAAAGTACCTAGAGATTGCAGCATACCTTGGAAAGAAATTGTATGAGTTATATCGACTGAGGGCCGAGGAGATGGAATTCTAATAGTTCAGTCTATTGTTCCATTACAACAGAGACTTTTGTTGGCCATAACAATGTCGCCATGGCTCTAGGGGGACCCAAGTCTTCGCAAATTTTGCATGTATTATCTTAACAAAACAAAATGTGACCCAGGAGTGAACAAGGGTGTTCTTTATTCAACTGAATGTTGAATGATGTTTTTTGTGTTGGAATGAAATTGGAATATGCACATGTTGCATTTATAAATCTTTGAAACCTGAGATTGAAGCCAGGGTAGAGTAAAACACATTCTGAGAAGGGATGCAATTATATCTTGGTAACTCAATGCATGGGGAGATTTTAAACGGACAGAAATATTTATGCTTGATAGATGGAAGCGTCTGTCCTGAATTGTGCTCTACATACAGAATCCGGTATTTAAAGAACTTGCATTATGCCCTAGGATTCGATGCTCTCGATGTTATAATGAATGATGTGCCATCTGTTAAGTTTGCCATCTAACCTTGTCTTACTTTTAAAATGTCTTGGAGTTGGACGATTGCCTCACTTGTCGTAAAAACAAAGGATACAAGTATGTGTAGCCTGTTAAGCTGGCCACACATTGTAATGCTCCCGGTGACTGACATAACAACCCAGGGGATTTCACATAGTGACCACACACTGGCCCATAATCATGTGGATCTCCAATTGCCCTGCACAGATCCTAATATAATCAGCCCATCAGAGACCAGACTGAACGATCCATTTATCGCCCCATGCAATTTTAGACTTTGTTGAAATTCCATAAAATCTGTCCACTATATGATAATCAGGGCAATAATCAATTGATTAGGCCAGTTATTGTGTAGTGATTATGGTAAAAAATGACACAGGTGACACCACAATGTCAACTGTATCAATGTCCATACTGTCTCCTCTGCTCTGTCCACTCTCTCTCCTCTGCTCTGTCCATGCTCTCTCCTCTGCTCTGTCCACTCTCTCTCTCCTCTGCTCTGTCCACTCTCTCTCTCCTCTGCTCTGTCCACTCTCTCTCTCTCTCTCCTCTGCTATGTCCATGCTCTCCTCTGCTCTGTCCACTCTCTCTCTTCTCTACTCTGTCCATGCTCTCTCCTCTGCTCTGTCCACTCTCTCTCCATGCACTCTCCTCTGCTCTGTCCATGTTCTCTCCTCTTCTCTGTCCACTCTCTCTTTACTGCTCTGTCCACTCTCTCTCTCTATGCACTCTCCTCTGCTCTATCCACGCTCTCTCCTCTGCTCTGTAAACACTCTCTCCTCTGCTTTGTTTGCACACTCTGCTCCTCCGCTCTGTCTATACTTTCTTTCATCCACTCTGTCCACACACTCTCCTACGCACTGTCCACGTTCTCTCCTCCGCTCTGTCTATATTTTCTTTCCTCCACTCTGTCCACGCTCTCTCCTCCACTCTCTCCACGCTCTCTCCTCCGCTCTGTCCGCGCTCTCTCGTCCGCTCTGTCCGCGCTCTCTCGTCCGCTCTGTCCGCGCTCTCTCGTCCGCTCTGTCCACGCTCTCTCCTCCGCTCTGTCCACGCTCTCTCCTCCGCTCTGTCCACGCTTTCTCCTCGTCCTCTCCCCTGCTTCAGTGGACAACTGCCGGCGCTCTGAAAGTTGCACCATCATACCACACCCAGCCTTACTGTATAACTTCCATTTCTGATTTGAAATGGTATTATTTACTCCAATATCTTATAGCGGAACTTCTGGGATATCTGAGATTTTACGGGATGTCTGTATCTAGGAATTTTGACCTTTGTTAAAAGTTGCAGTAAGAGTTTCCTCAACATCTTTCAGATCAAATTTTTTGCTGCTTTTTCTTCTGTGTAAAATCATGTTTTGAGACAGTATTGTATTTAGCCATTGTCTGTGCAGCCCGTTCCATGTACTCCTCTTTATATAAAATCCTTGTTCTCTGACATTCAAGTAACCAGCAGTCTCAGAGAAGCTATGGCCTCGGGATATTCAGTAGCACGCAATGTTTATGTAAGGATGAAAGCACGGCTATGGGTTATTAGTCATTGAATGTGCCGGACTCTATCTAACCTACTTTGTATGATCCTATTTTTTTTTTGATCATCTATAAGTGCCTCTCATGCTCTTTACTCTTCACAACAACTAATATGTTATTGTTTTGGTTTTGCTTTTTGCCAACAGCTGAAGAATTTGAGCTTTGAGGAGCTGCAGATGAGACTGAAAGCCCTGGACCCCATGATGGAGCGAGAGATAGAAGAGCTGCGTCAGAGGTACACGGCCAAGAGGCAACCCATACTGGACGCAATGGACGCCAAGAAGCGGAGGCAGCAGAACTTCTGACGAGTATCTCCACGGAAACCTTGTTCACATTTGGACATGATCAATTTCTAGGCACTCAAGAAAGAATCCCTGTGGTCATCATAGCAATGTTCCCCAGTGAGTGGACGGGGGGAACGTATGTGTATTCTCTCCGTAACTGCAAACAAAACCTGTTGTGTTCTCTCCTCACCACCTGATGGCTCCAAGAGACAGGGTGGACTGTACTGTGGATCATACCATTCCCCGCCCTCCTCCATTTAATATTGGCTTTCTCCCCCCATATCTGCGGCACCGGTCGTTGATTTGGGGTATTTTTTTTTTTTTTTACCCTTATACTAGAGGGCCTATGATCTAGTCCACGCATGTAGTTATATTGTTACAGGTGACCTAGAGGGGGAGGGAGGCATTTACAATAAACCTATGGAGATAAGAGCCAGCATAATCTTTTATTATTCCTCAGAATTTCAGGGACACAAGTTCACACCTTGGAAACTATTCATTTGCCTTAAAGTTACAGCAGTTATTTATTTCTTTGTGTGACGCTCTTTAGCGACCAAACGTCTTCTGTGTTTTTACTCATTGAGAGTCTGAGGTCTGGACACAACGTATGTTACCTGTGCTACATGTTCTTGTTAAAGCTTCTAAGGGCACTATCAGTGTTGTTGTTATTTTTGCCCGTAGCCCCATCTGTCGAAGGACATTTTATGATGATTAAGATTAGGATCTAATTCCATTCCTCCACAAACATCTGATCAGCGCAGTTTGTGTTCTTTTGTTTTTACTTGGTAAGTAGGTAATATTGAGTAGCTCCTTATCTCATCTGTTCAGATTGTGTTTTGGTTATAATGGGTTATTTTAAAGCTGGAGAAACCTAACTAAACAATATTTATTTCTAACTGCAAAGCCTGTAAAAAAAACAAATAAGATCACTTAAGAGAGAGAAAGCTGGCTTTAGCTTAATAAGTGAGACGTTCCCAAACTCTTTTGTCATTCTTGGCTGTCTCCAGGTTGCAGATAGGCAGTTGGTGTTTCCTAAGGTCCAGTCTTTAAATTGGCCGTGACTGGAATCATTCTGGACAAATATGCGCTGTAGTACACACATAGGTGACTATTGGCACTCCGGGGCTGGATTTACTAAACTGCAGAAAAAAAAAGAAAAGTAGAGATGTTGCCCGTAGCAACCAATCAGATTCTAGCTCTCACTTTCCTGTTACATTCCACAAAATGTCAGCTAGAATCTGATTGGTTGCTATGGGCAACATTTCCACTTTTATTTTTCCGCAGTTTAGCAAATCTGCTGTATTATATCATATTATGTAGCACGTAGCAGGCTGTGGCAGAGCAATAGATCACTGTGAGCCGGATCCAGGAGATCAGATAGCGGATCGCCGTGGGATCCTAAGTTCACTCCCCTCACGTACGGAACTTCCAAACATATGGCGCTACCTTAGTTTTCACGCACTAGCTCTATGGAAAATGGGACTAGCACTGAAATAAGGATAACATGTAAGGGCTTCACCAAGTCCTTAATGTATGATTTAAATACGCACCCACCATCCTCCCTCCCTCCCTCCCAGGATCCAAGTCTGTGTTGGCAGCCTGACACGTTTGCTGTATTAAAATGCCAATGTTTTTCTTCACACACATCATCATAATTCTGGATCCGGTCCTCTGATGCTTTCTTCCACCCCAATCCAAGGGGTCTGTATTTAGGATTAGTGGATGTAGTGGAAGCAGAAGATTTTGAGCATTCTGCGCACAGATTGTGTAGGTCACTTGTGCCCTGCAGATCCAGATTTCTTGTAGCAAAGACAGCCAGCGCATAATGACATTTACTTGTGTCACTGTCAGGGAGGTAAAGCATTATTGCACTGGCTACAGCTTGTCTCTTGTAATTGCTATCCTACCCTGGTATCTGTTAGTGCTGCCATTGTAAAGCAGTTTAATGATTTTCCTGGATATTTCATAGTACTAAATGTTACTTACGTGATCTGCAGATTTAAGCAAATCTCTCTCCGGTGTGTCTGCAAAGCATAAAAGGATAGTAAATGTCCCAGTACAGATTCCTCCAGTGACACATTGCACTGATCTCTTCAGCTTGTAAGGATTTAATGCCCGTTTCTTTAACGCGGTAAAACCCATGGACAGGTTTTTGTTTTTTTGTAGAGCAAATGACCATTTTGGCATTAAATAACTGGTGAATGAAGGCCTCTTGTAGAAACAGCTATGTATGTCTTTTATTTGTCCGGCCTAAATGTGCTGGTTTTTGTTGTTTTTTCCCCCCTGGAACAGTTATTTATTCTCATAGGTTAGAAATGTCTTAATTAGCAAGGCTCTCATCAGTATACCGGGTGCTGTACCGGCCTCTGTGTCTATGCAGAATTAAGTAACCACTAGGACACATTGCAGTGTTAAATTAGGTTGTGTGCTTACCGATACGTTAATCACACATGTGGAGCCCTCCAATCTACTAATATGAAGAGCTTTCATCTGATTAGGTGCTTATTGCAAGTGCATTATTATAATAATAAAATGTCTGTCCTCTATGCATAATGATGGGGTGTAATAGTGGTAAGAAGGTGACATGAGGGTGAGACACCCCCCCCATCACCAGAGTATGTCTCTCTGCAGAGAATGTGACATTGTGCAAGGAGAGACTCCTACTTTAACTATATTGCTCTAGAAAGCCTCGTCCGTTTTTATGTCTTCATAAATATCATTAAGGACAAAGCCTAAAGCATAACCTACTGAACACAGTGGGACTTGGTTTTAATTCTATAATCTGGTGCTTTTATTGACTAGACAAACAAAATGGTAAATATTGCATTAAGGGACCATTTAGCTTTAAGTAACCCAAAAAAGGATGCCTTTGTCATTTAAAAAAAAAAACGTATCCAGCAAATATTACCCGGGCTAAATGCTTTATTCTGCAATTTATGTGGGAAGCGTGCACAATGTCACATTGCTGCTAGAATGCTTTAAAGCACCTTTATACTCTGTGTGCATTCGTATTCTGTGAGTCAGACTGTTTCGCTGCCTGCCATTGTTCCAAATGCCCCATTTAGCCGTGTGACCTTGAAAAAGCAGCCTGGATAGTCAGCAAAGGTTTATCATAGCCATGCTTGGCGTCTGGACACGGGATCATTCCTACCTGGGTGTGTATTTCTTTGTCTGCTGTGTATTAGAACTCATTGATTGGAAAGCTAATGAGCTTGGTGGCAGACAGAACGCTCAATTGAAGGTATTTACGAAAGAAAGTCTTGAGTGTGACAGTCCTGAAAGAAAGTAGACAGTCCTATAAGAAAATCAATGACCAGGGAAAGGCGTTCACACAAACGGCTGTTATGTAATGTGCTGGGACCAATTATTCTAACAAATAGGCAAAATTAGTCCTCCACCCACCCAGTGTTTCTAGCAGTAAAGAGTTCATTGTTGGAACGTGGTATGTTGTTGTTTGAGCTCAGTCCAAATTCCATATAAAATGCAAATGTTTTGTCAAGGACCTAATACACTGTCAATGAAAGGCCATATAGAACAATACCTTACTATTCCGGAACACGGGCAACTCTTAGCACTCTAGCTGTTACCATACTCTCTCTCTCCCCCCTCCCTCTCTCTCAGAGAGAGAGAGAGAGAGAGAGGGGAGATAGAGAGGAAGGGAGAGAGGGTCCCTCTCCCCTCTCCTCACACACACACACACACACGATTGCAGGCAGTAGCTAGTTTGGTAAAAGTTATCCGATGATTATGTTTTACAAAGATTGATTTTAAAATGAGGAATATATTTTATTTTATCTTATTTCACAGCGTGTGTTGTTGTTTTTTCTTTCTCTCTGTCAGATGTTTATACTCGGTAAAGCGCAGATTTGTGTGTATTGTTCTGTTTCCAGGTTTGCGTGCGAGTTTGTGCAACGTCACAATCTGTTGTTTTATCTTTTCTTATGTTTAAGGATAACCACTTCAGAACTATGTCTTTAGTTTGCTTTCTATGAGATTTCATTTTAATATATAACTTACATGCGGAACATATTGAGTAAAGATTAAAAGAAGTTCATTTTCACAATGAGTGTTTTGTCTTCTCTTTAGTCCTTTATGTCTAATATATGTGGGTGGCCACAGTCTGTCAGACTTTCTATATTGCTGACGTTCTTTTCCTGGATTGGCCTGTGAGGTGATGCTAGAGTGTTAATGAAATGAGAGACACACAAATTCACTTTATTGTTTTGCAGACAAGGACGCGATACTGGCTGCTTTGACATATAGCATACAAAGATGAAGCAGCTTTATTTTTACACTGCCTTTTACAGTTACACTATATTTGTTAAAAGGTTTATTCAGCAGCCAATTAACCTACTAGCATGGTTTTTTTTGGACTTTGTATGTTTACCCTGATGTCTGCGTGGGTTTCCTCCAACAAACACCACAAAGATAAGGCTTTGTACAGGAATCGGGATGGTGAAGAGATACCCTTTGAGCCACTGTGTAGCAAACTCAAATACATTTGTCAACGTGCAGATTTGCTCCTTTTTGGAGCTCCTAACTTTGAATTAGCCACAATGGGCCAGATCTAGACAAGCGCCTTCCTCGCCATCAGAAACCTTCCCTTCATCTCAGATACGAGTCGTGCTCATCGCATGCGCAGAATCGGAGAAATCTGGATTCAGTCCAGTGACATGAAACTGAAAAGGAATATGGCTGTGCTCGAACGAACTTACAGACAAAGGCCCAGATCCAGAACAACGCTTCTGTGCGAATTTACGCCTGGCGGACACGTAAAATCGCTATTTTGTATGTACTGCGCATGGGCGCGTCAGATGATACGCTATGTAACATAACGTAACTCTGAACGTATGGGCCATTCACGTATTATCTGTGTAAATTGCATGCTTAGCAGCGTGAGTCCGTGTTGACCATCGGTATGTGTGCGGACAGCTGGCAAAAGTTAAGGTAGGGTTTGAAAAGTGGAAGTTGATCAAAGTACGTACATTCAAGGGGAGTGTATAGAAGGTACGCACGTGTAAATACGCTATGCTAGTAAACGGATTGCAAGCGGAGTTCTGGATCTATCTATCTATCTATATCTATGTTTT
>WWET01003513.1:92013-118734 GCA_011038615.1 Limnodynastes dumerilii | reverse complement strand
CTGACCCTAACCCTCCCTCCCCTGCAGCCTGACCCTAACCTTCCCTCCCCTGCAGCCTGACCCTAACCTTCCCTGCCCAGCAGCCTGACCCTAACACGCACATATAGGTTACTCACTTGTTCCTGGTCCGGCAAGCAGCGGCAGAGGGATATCGCAGACGGCAGAAGGACAACAGTAATTGCGAAAGTGAATGGATAAAGCATGCTGAACGGCATACTCACCCATTCACTAAAAAAAGGCGAAAGCGATAAGTATTCGAAAATGGGACTTTCGGAAGTCCCATTTTCTGCAATTACACTCTCGTACCGGAGAGTGTAACCGGTTATATATTATGAGAAAGCCATACATAATTAGTAAGCGATGGAACAGTTGGAAGGAGCCCAGGGGTAACTATCATAATGCTTCTAAAAGGCTTAATTAGAGGTGTTTCCCATAACAACCAGTCAGATTCCAGTTTTCAGATATGTAGTTGATAGCTGTATTTGGGTTGTTATACAACTCTACTTTGGGGGGGGGGTGTTTGTTGCTTTTGTGTGGGGGGGGTGTGTTTGTTGCTTTTTTCTTTGTTTTTGTTATTTAATTATACTCTATGGACCAGATTCCGAGTTTGAAAATAAGAGAGGAAAGTTGCACCTGGGCAAAAATATGTTGATTTCAGGAAAGTTATTATCAAATTATGTTTTTTCTTTGCATCAAGGAAGAATACTTTGCTTTTGATTATTGCACACAGATAGTGACCAGCTTCACTTTTACACTGTTATTTAGACTTGGGCTGGGAAATGCTACCTCTCAACTCTGATACAACAGATGAAATTTGACTCCCCTGCAATGGTTTAGCCCAGGAGTAACTTTCCTCTTTTATTCCTAAACTAAACCCTCCCTTCCCTGCAGCCTAACCCTAAGACTCCCCTCCCCGCAGCCTAACTCTGTGACTCTGCTCCCTGCAGCCTGACCCTAAGACTCCCCTCCCTGCAGCCTAACTCTGTGACTCCGCTCCCTGCAGCCTGACCCTAAGTCTCCCATCCCTGCAGCCTGATCCTAACACTCCCGTTCAATGACTCTAACACTCCCTTCCCCATAGCCTTAACCCTAACCCTCCATTTCCCACAGCCTAACCTTAAACCTAAAAGTCCCCGGAGAGGTAACTCATCTCTCCAGTGGTGTCTGCGGCGGGTTCTGAAAATGAATGGGTAAAAATGGCTATAAAGGAAGATGAAAGATGAAAAAGAACTTTCATCTGTCTCTATTCTAAACAACCATTTTCATACAACAATTATAATGGAGACACCAATCTAATAAGTTCTTTACTGGGTGTAATGCTGGAGACATAATTACATGATTTCCATGATAGAACTGCAGTGATTTGCTAAAGTGGTCCAGCTGCAGGAGGTAGACTCAGCTGTGATGATGTGATGCTCTAGCACTGAGCTGTGATGATGTGATGCTCTAGCACTGAGCTGCAATGATGTAATGCTCTAGCACTGAGCTGTAAAGATGTGATGCTCTAGCACTGAGCTGTGATGATGTGATGCTCTAACACTGAGCTGTGATGATGTAATGCTCTAGCTCTGAGCTGTGATGATGCGATGCTTTAGCACTGAGCTGTGATGATGTGATGTTCTGGCACTGAGCTGCGATGATGTGATGCTCTAGCACTGATCTGTGATGCACTAGCACTGAGCTGTGAGCACGTGATGCTCTAGCACTGAGCAGTGGGGATGGATACTGCTTAGTAGTCTGAGCTACTAAGATGGAATTCAGGAACTTTAAGCTGGATCCAGACTTAAATAAGTGCTTGAAATGAGTTACTCCTGGGCTAAACCATGTTGATTTCAGGGGGAGTCAAGTTAATTGTATTCTTTGCATGCAGGGATATAGGTTTGAATTGCTTACTGCACACAGATACTGAACAGCTTTACTATCACACTGTTATTTCTATCACACTGTTATTTAGACTTGGGATAGGAAACATCACCTCTCAACTCTAATACTGTTTGCAACAGATGAAATATGACTCCCCTGCAATCACCATGGTTTAGCCCAGGAGTAACTCATTAAGCACTTACTTAAGATCCAGCCCTTTGAGAGCAGCAGTGATGAAGGCTGATAGTCTAAGCAGATGTAGATAATGGAGAATCTGGGAAAAGCTGAGAATGCTGAGAGAAGATATACTGGAACCAGGAACAAACACTAAGTACTGATTGTACTGGCACAGGTAGGTCCATGCCAGGGATTATAGAGTGCTCCTTGCTCTCATTGGGTGTATAGAGCATGTGAACAGGAATTGGTCAACAAGGGTCAGGTGACTGTATACCACATGGTTGCACCCATGGATAGTGCTAGAATACAAGAGTAGATGACTGAGGCCGCAGTGGGGGAACAGGATCAGCAGGGTTGTGAAAACCAGTCCAACGGCAGCCCCAGGTGTGGTAAGTGCTGAAATTTGCGACAAAGATTATCAATCAGAAGTGTTTTCGGACTGTTGGGTCACATTATACAGTTATTGGACTGATCAGATGAGTAACGAACCTTCATTTATTACTATGTAGTTGTACCTTAGTAATTGTTGCAGTCATGTGATTTGCGTCATGCGTATACACGAATGATGTAATGGGTGTGCCAGCCCCCTACTGCACAATGCTGTGGACCATCATGGACTAGTGCACTGGTTCCCAACCCAGGTCCTCAGGGACCACTAACAATCCGTGTTTTCCAGTACTCCGCACGGAACAAGTGGTATAATGAGCACCACCTATGGAACTTGTAAAATGTGTCAGTCAGTAATGAACACACCTGTGCTCCAACAAGGAGACCTGGAAATCATGCACTGTTAGTGGTCCCTGAGGACCAGGGTCAGGCCCCTAGATGCCTATCGGGACTTACATTTGTGACTATAGCTCAGTTGCCTTTTATAAGTGATCTAATAGAGGCGGTGTTAAACTCAAAGGACAGGATTGACAGATAAGCCGGCAAGGAAATTTACGTAAGCTGCTTGCATAAGACCCCTCTCATGTAATATCTGTGCATATGTGCGCCAGATGTTGCGCAACGGATCTCCATGAGGACAGAACTCATGGAGACATTATCCTAGCGGCCACTAAGATAATGTCTGTATGGTAAAGCGGTCGCTAGGATAATGGGCCTGATCCAGAACAACGCTTCGGAGCGAATTTACGTGTGGCAGACACGTAAAATCGCCCTTTGGTAAGTACTACGTAACGTAGCGTAATTGTGAACGTATGGGCCATTCACGTGTGTGTCACGTAAATACTCACGTGTGGGCGTGCCAATTTTACGTGTGTCCAAAATACGTCTGAAATACGTGAAGTAGGCGGGGGGTGAGTATGGGCGTGCTTAGCTGCGTAAATTCGTCGCTCCCATACGTACCTGTGCGTATGACAGCGGTTACATTGGAAAAAGTTAAGGTAGGGTTTGGAAAGCGTATCTTCACAAAATACGTACATTCAAGGGGTGTGCCGAGGGGAGTGTAACGAATTTACGCGCAAAAAAATACGCTACGCGAATAAACGTACGGCAAACGTAGTTCTGGATCTACCCCAATGTCTGTATGGTAAAGCGGTCGCTAGGATAATGTCTGTATGGTATAGTGGTCACTAGGATAATGTCTGTATGGTATAACGCTCACTAGGATAATGTCTGTATGGTATAACGCTCACTAGGATAATGTCTGTATGGTATAACGCTCACTAGGATAATGTCTGTATGGTATAACGCTCACTAGGATAATGTCTGTATGGTATAACGCTCACTAGGATAATGTCTGTATGGTATAACGCTCACTAGGATAATGTCTGTATGGTATAACGCTCACTAGGATAATGTCTGTATGGTATAACGCTCACTAGGATAATGTCTGTATGGTATAACGCTCACTAGGATAATGTCTGTATGGTATAACGCTCACTAGGATAATGTCTGTATGGTATAACGCTCACTAGGATAATGTCTGTATGGTATAACGCTCACTAGGATAATGTCTGTATGGTATAACGCTCACTAGGATAATGTCTGTATGGTATAACGCTCACTAGGATAATGTCTGTATGGTATAACGCTCACTAGGATAATGTCTGTATGGTATAACGCTCACTAGGATAATGTCTGTATGGTATAACGCTCACTAGGATAATGTCTGTATGGTATAACGCTCACTAGGATAATGTCTGTATGGTATAACGCTCACTAGGATAATGTCTGTATGGTATAACGCTCACTAGGATAATGTCTGTATGGTATAACGCTCACTAGGATAATGTCTGTATGGTATAACGCTCACTAGGATAATGTCTGTATGGTATAACGCTCACTAGGATAATGTCTGTATGGTATAACGCTCACTAGGATAATGTCTGTATGGTATAACGCTCACTAGGATAATGTCTGTATGGTATAACGCTCACTAGGATAATGTCTGTATGGTATAACGCTCACTAGGATAATGTCTGTATGGTATAACGCTCACTAGGATAATGTCTGTATGGTATAACGCTCACTAGGATAATGTCTGTATGGTATAACGCTCACTAGGATAATGTCTGTATGGTATAACGCTCACTAGGATAATGTCTGTATGGTATAACGCTCACTAGGATAATGTCTGTATGGTATAACGCTCACTAGGATAATGTCTGTATGGTATAACGCTCACTAGGATAATGTCTGTATGGTATAACGCTCACTAGGATAATGTCTGTATGGTATAACGCTCACTAGGATAATGTCTGTATGGTATAACGCTCACTAGGATAATGTCTGTATGGTATAACGCTCACTAGGATAATGTCTGTATGGTATAACGCTCACTAGGATAATGTCTGTATGGTATAACGCTCACTAGGATAATGTCTGTATGGTATAACGCTCACTAGGATAATGTCTGTATGGTATAACGCTCACTAGGATAATGTCTGTATGGTATAACGCTCACTAGGATAATGTCTGTATGGTATAACGCTCACTAGGATAATGTCTGTATGGTATAACGCTCACTAGGATAATGTCTGTATGGTATAACGCTCACTAGGATAATGTCTGTATGGTATAACGCTCACTAGGATAATGTCTGTATGGTATAACGCTCACTAGGATAATGTCTGTATGGTATAACGCTCACTAGGATAATGTCTGTATGGTATAACGCTCACTAGGATAATGTCTGTATGGTATAACGCTCACTAGGATAATGTCTGTATGGTATAACGCTCACTAGGATAATGTCTGTATGGTATAACGCTCACTAGGATAATGTCTGTATGGTATAACGCTCACTAGGATAATGTCTGTATGGTATAACGCTCACTAGGATAATGTCTGTATGGTATAACGCTCACTAGGATAATGTCTGTATGGTATAACGCTCACTAGGATAATGTCTGTATGGTATAACGCTCACTAGGATAATGTCTGTATGGTATAACGCTCACTAGGATAATGTCTGTATGGTATAACGCTCACTAGGATAATGTCTGTATGGTATAACGCTCACTAGGATAATGTCTGTATGGTATAACGCTCACTAGGATAATGTCTGTATGGTATAACGCTCACTAGGATAATGTCTGTATGGTATAACGCTCACTAGGATAATGTCTGTATGGTATAACGCTCACTAGGATAATGTCTGTATGGTATAACGCTCACTAGGATAATGTCTGTATGGTATAACGCTCACTAGGATAATGTCTGTATGGTATAACGCTCACTAGGATAATGTCTGTATGGTATAACGCTCACTAGGATAATGTCTGTATGGTATAACGCTCACTAGGATAATGTCTGTATGGTATAACGCTCACTAGGATAATGTCTGTATGGTATAACGCTCACTAGGATAATGTCTGTATGGTATAACGCTCACTAGGATAATGTCTGTATGGTATAACGCTCACTAGGATAATGTCTGTATGGTATAACGCTCACTAGGATAATGTCTGTATGGTATAACGCTCACTAGGATAATGTCTGTATGGTATAACGCTCACTAGGATAATGTCTGTATGGTATAACGCTCACTAGGATAATGTCTGTATGGTATAACGCTCACTAGGATAATGTCTGTATGGTATAACGCTCACTAGGATAATGTCTGTATGGTATAACGCTCACTAGGATAATGTCTGTATGGTATAACGCTCACTAGGATAATGTCTGTATGGTATAACGCTCACTAGGATAATGTCTGTATGGTATAACGCTCACTAGGATAATGTCTGTATGGTATAACGCTCACTAGGATAATGTCTGTATGGTATAACGCTCACTAGGATAATGTCTGTATGGTATAACGCTCACTAGGATAATGTCTGTATGGTATAACGCTCACTAGGATAATGTCTGTATGGTATAACGCTCACTAGGATAATGTCTGTATGGTATAACGCTCACTAGGATAATGTCTGTATGGTATAACGCTCACTAGGATAATGTCTGTATGGTATAACGCTCACTAGGATAATGTCTGTATGGTATAACGCTCACTAGGATAATGTCTGTATGGTATAACGCTCACTAGGATAATGTCTGTATGGTATAACGCTCACTAGGATAATGTCTGTATGGTATAACGCTCACTAGGATAATGTCTGTATGGTATAACGCTCACTAGGATAATGTCTGTATGGTATAACGCTCACTAGGATAATGTCTGTATGGTATAACGCTCACTAGGATAATGTCTGTATGGTATAACGCTCACTAGGATAATGTCTGTATGGTATAACGCTCACTAGGATAATGTCTGTATGGTATAACGCTCACTAGGATAATGTCTGTATGGTATAACGCTCACTAGGATAATGTCTGTATGGTATAACGCTCACTAGGATAATGTCTGTATGGTATAACGCTCACTAGGATAATGTCTGTATGGTATAACGCTCACTAGGATAATGTCTGTATGGTATAACGCTCACTAGGATAATGTCTGTATGGTATAACGCTCACTAGGATAATGTCTGTATGGTATAACGCTCACTAGGATAATGTCTGTATGGTATAACGCTCACTAGGATAATGTCTGTATGGTATAACGCTCACTAGGATAATGTCTGTATGGTATAACGCTCACTAGGATAATGTCTGTATGGTATAACGCTCACTAGGATAATGTCTGTATGGTATAACGCTCACTAGGATAATGTCTGTATGGTATAACGCTCACTAGGATAATGTCTGTATGGTATAACGCTCACTAGGATAATGTCTGTATGGTATAACGCTCACTAGGATAATGTCTGTATGGTATAACGCTCACTAGGATAATGTCTGTATGGTATAACGCTCACTAGGATAATGTCTGTATGGTATAACGCTCACTAGGATAATGTCTGTATGGTATAACGCTCACTAGGATAATGTCTGTATGGTATAACGCTCACTAGGATAATGTCTGTATGGTATAACGCTCACTAGGATAATGTCTGTATGGTATAACGCTCACTAGGATAATGTCTGTATGGTATAACGCTCACTAGGATAATGTCTGTATGGTATAACGCTCACTAGGATAATGTCTGTATGGTATAACGCTCACTAGGATAATGTCTGTATGGTATAACGCTCACTAGGATAATGTCTGTATGGTATAACGCTCACTAGGATAATGTCTGTATGGTATAACGCTCACTAGGATAATGTCTGTATGGTATAACGCTCACTAGGATAATGTCTGTATGGTATAACGCTCACTAGGATAATGTCTGTATGGTATAACGCTCACTAGGATAATGTCTGTATGGTATAACGCTCACTAGGATAATGTCTGTATGGTATAACGCTCACTAGGATAATGTCTGTATGGTATAACGCTCACTAGGATAATGTCTGTATGGTATAACGCTCACTAGGATAATGTCTGTATGGTATAACGCTCACTAGGATAATGTCTGTATGGTATAACGCTCACTAGGATAATGTCTGTATGGTATAACGCTCACTAGGATAATGTCTGTATGGTATAACGCTCACTAGGATAATGTCTGTATGGTATAACGCTCACTAGGATAATGTCTGTATGGTATAACGCTCACTAGGATAATGTCTGTATGGTATAACGCTCACTAGGATAATGTCTGTATGGTATAACGCTCACTAGGATAATGTCTGTATGGTATAACGCTCACTAGGATAATGTCTGTATGGTATAACGCTCACTAGGATAATGTCTGTATGGTATAACGCTCACTAGGATAATGTCTGTATGGTATAACGCTCACTAGGATAATGTCTGTATGGTATAACGCTCACTAGGATAATGTCTGTATGGTATAACGCTCACTAGGATAATGTCTGTATGGTATAACGCTCACTAGGATAATGTCTGTATGGTATAACGCTCACTAGGATAATGTCTGTATGGTATAACGCTCACTAGGATAATGTCTGTATGGTATAACGCTCACTAGGATAATGTCTGTATGGTATAACGCTCACTAGGATAATGTCTGTATGGTATAACGCTCACTAGGATAATGTCTGTATGGTATAACGCTCACTAGGATAATGTCTGTATGGTATAACGCTCACTAGGATAATGTCTGTATGGTATAACGCTCACTAGGATAATGTCTGTATGGTATAACGCTCACTAGGATAATGTCTGTATGGTATAACGCTCACTAGGATAATGTCTGTATGGTATAACGCTCACTAGGATAATGTCTGTATGGTATAACGCTCACTAGGATAATGTCTGTATGGTATAACGCTCACTAGGATAATGTCTGTATGGTATAACGCTCACTAGGATAATGTCTGTATGGTATAACGCTCACTAGGATAATGTCTGTATGGTATAACGCTCACTAGGATAATGTCTGTATGGTATAACGCTCACTAGGATAATGTCTGTATGGTATAACGCTCACTAGGATAATGTCTGTATGGTATAACGCTCACTAGGATAATGTCTGTATGGTATAACGCTCACTAGGATAATGTCTGTATGGTATAACGCTCACTAGGATAATGTCTGTATGGTATAACGCTCACTAGGATAATGTCTGTATGGTATAACGCTCACTAGGATAATGTCTGTATGGTATAACGCTCACTAGGATAATGTCTGTATGGTATAACGCTCACTAGGATAATGTCTGTATGGTATAACGCTCACTAGGATAATGTCTGTATGGTATAACGCTCACTAGGATAATGTCTGTATGGTATAACGCTCACTAGGATAATGTCTGTATGGTATAACGCTCACTAGGATAATGTCTGTATGGTATAACGCTCACTAGGATAATGTCTGTATGGTATAACGCTCACTAGGATAATGTCTGTATGGTATAACGCTCACTAGGATAATGTCTGTATGGTATAACGCTCACTAGGATAATGTCTGTATGGTATAACGCTCACTAGGATAATGTCTGTATGGTATAACGCTCACTAGGATAATGTCTGTATGGTATAACGCTCACTAGGATAATGTCTGTATGGTATAACGCTCACTAGGATAATGTCTGTATGGTATAACGCTCACTAGGATAATGTCTGTATGGTATAACGCTCACTAGGATAATGTCTGTATGGTATAACGCTCACTAGGATAATGTCTGTATGGTATAACGCTCACTAGGATAATGTCTGTATGGTATAACGCTCACTAGGATAATGTCTGTATGGTATAACGCTCACTAGGATAATGTCTGTATGGTATAACGCTCACTAGGATAATGTCTGTATGGTATAACGCTCACTAGGATAATGTCTGTATGGTATAACGCTCACTAGGATAATGTCTGTATGGTATAACGCTCACTAGGATAATGTCTGTATGGTATAACGCTCACTAGGATAATGTCTGTATGGTATAACGCTCACTAGGATAATGTCTGTATGGTATAACGCTCACTAGGATAATGTCTGTATGGTATAACGCTCACTAGGATAATGTCTGTATGGTATAACGCTCACTAGGATAATGTCTGTATGGTATAACGCTCACTAGGATAATGTCTGTATGGTATAACGCTCACTAGGATAATGTCTGTATGGTATAACGCTCACTAGGATAATGTCTGTATGGTATAACGCTCACTAGGATAATGTCTGTATGGTATAACGCTCACTAGGATAATGTCTGTATGGTATAACGCTCACTAGGATAATGTCTGTATGGTATAACGCTCACTAGGATAATGTCTGTATGGTATAACGCTCACTAGGATAATGTCTGTATGGTATAACGCTCACTAGGATAATGTCTGTATGGTATAACGCTCACTAGGATAATGTCTGTATGGTATAACGCTCACTAGGATAATGTCTGTATGGTATAACGCTCACTAGGATAATGTCTGTATGGTATAACGCTCACTAGGATAATGTCTGTATGGTATAACGCTCACTAGGATAATGTCTGTATGGTATAACGCTCACTAGGATAATGTCTGTATGGTATAACGCTCACTAGGATAATGTCTGTATGGTATAACGCTCACTAGGATAATGTCTGTATGGTATAACGCTCACTAGGATAATGTCTGTATGGTATAACGCTCACTAGGATAATGTCTGTATGGTATAACGCTCACTAGGATAATGTCTGTATGGTATAACGCTCACTAGGATAATGTCTGTATGGTATAACGCTCACTAGGATAATGTCTGTATGGTATAACGCTCACTAGGATAATGTCTGTATGGTATAACGCTCACTAGGATAATGTCTGTATGGTATAACGCTCACTAGGATAATGTCTGTATGGTATAACGCTCACTAGGATAATGTCTGTATGGTATAACGCTCACTAGGATAATGTCTGTATGGTATAACGCTCACTAGGATAATGTCTGTATGGTATAACGCTCACTAGGATAATGTCTGTATGGTATAACGCTCACTAGGATAATGTCTGTATGGTATAACGCTCACTAGGATAATGTCTGTATGGTATAACGCTCACTAGGATAATGTCTGTATGGTATAACGCTCACTAGGATAATGTCTGTATGGTATAACGCTCACTAGGATAATGTCTGTATGGTATAACGCTCACTAGGATAATGTCTGTATGGTATAACGCTCACTAGGATAATGTCTGTATGGTATAACGCTCACTAGGATAATGTCTGTATGGTATAACGCTCACTAGGATAATGTCTGTATGGTATAACGCTCACTAGGATAATGTCTGTATGGTATAACGCTCACTAGGATAATGTCTGTATGGTATAACGCTCACTAGGATAATGTCTGTATGGTATAACGCTCACTAGGATAATGTCTGTATGGTATAACGCTCACTAGGATAATGTCTGTATGGTATAACGCTCACTAGGATAATGTCTGTATGGTATAACGCTCACTAGGATAATGTCTGTATGGTATAACGCTCACTAGGATAATGTCTGTATGGTATAACGCTCACTAGGATAATGTCTGTATGGTATAACGCTCACTAGGATAATGTCTGTATGGTATAACGCTCACTAGGATAATGTCTGTATGGTATAACGCTCACTAGGATAATGTCTGTATGGTATAACGCTCACTAGGATAATGTCTGTATGGTATAACGCTCACTAGGATAATGTCTGTATGGTATAACGCTCACTAGGATAATGTCTGTATGGTATAACGCTCACTAGGATAATGTCTGTATGGTATAACGCTCACTAGGATAATGTCTGTATGGTATAACGCTCACTAGGATAATGTCTGTATGGTATAACGCTCACTAGGATAATGTCTGTATGGTATAACGCTCACTAGGATAATGTCTGTATGGTATAACGCTCACTAGGATAATGTCTGTATGGTATAACGCTCACTAGGATAATGTCTGTATGGTATAACGCTCACTAGGATAATGTCTGTATGGTATAACGCTCACTAGGATAATGTCTGTATGGTATAACGCTCACTAGGATAATGTCTGTATGGTATAACGCTCACTAGGATAATGTCTGTATGGTATAACGCTCACTAGGATAATGTCTGTATGGTATAACGCTCACTAGGATAATGTCTGTATGGTATAACGCTCACTAGGATAATGTCTGTATGGTATAACGCTCACTAGGATAATGTCTGTATGGTATAACGCTCACTAGGATAATGTCTGTATGGTATAACGCTCACTAGGATAATGTCTGTATGGTATAACGCTCACTAGGATAATGTCTGTATGGTATAACGCTCACTAGGATAATGTCTGTATGGTATAACGCTCACTAGGATAATGTCTGTATGGTATAACGCTCACTAGGATAATGTCTGTATGGTATAACGCTCACTAGGATAATGTCTGTATGGTATAACGCTCACTAGGATAATGTCTGTATGGTATAACGCTCACTAGGATAATGTCTGTATGGTATAACGCTCACTAGGATAATGTCTGTATGGTATAACGCTCACTAGGATAATGTCTGTATGGTATAACGCTCACTAGGATAATGTCTGTATGGTATAACGCTCACTAGGATAATGTCTGTATGGTATAACGCTCACTAGGATAATGTCTGTATGGTATAACGCTCACTAGGATAATGTCTGTATGGTATAACGCTCACTAGGATAATGTCTGTATGGTATAACGCTCACTAGGATAATGTCTGTATGGTATAACGCTCACTAGGATAATGTCTGTATGGTATAACGCTCACTAGGATAATGTCTGTATGGTATAACGCTCACTAGGATAATGTCTGTATGGTATAACGCTCACTAGGATAATGTCTGTATGGTATAACGCTCACTAGGATAATGTCTGTATGGTATAACGCTCACTAGGATAATGTCTGTATGGTATAACGCTCACTAGGATAATGTCTGTATGGTATAACGCTCACTAGGATAATGTCTGTATGGTATAACGCTCACTAGGATAATGTCTGTATGGTATAACGCTCACTAGGATAATGTCTGTATGGTATAACGCTCACTAGGATAATGTCTGTATGGTATAACGCTCACTAGGATAATGTCTGTATGGTATAACGCTCACTAGGATAATGTCTGTATGGTATAACGCTCACTAGGATAATGTCTGTATGGTATAACGCTCACTAGGATAATGTCTGTATGGTATAACGCTCACTAGGATAATGTCTGTATGGTATAACGCTCACTAGGATAATGTCTGTATGGTATAACGCTCACTAGGATAATGTCTGTATGGTATAACGCTCACTAGGATAATGTCTGTATGGTATAACGCTCACTAGGATAATGTCTGTATGGTATAACGCTCACTAGGATAATGTCTGTATGGTATAACGCTCACTAGGATAATGTCTGTATGGTATAACGCTCACTAGGATAATGTCTGTATGGTATAACGCTCACTAGGATAATGTCTGTATGGTATAACGCTCACTAGGATAATGTCTGTATGGTATAACGCTCACTAGGATAATGTCTGTATGGTATAACGCTCACTAGGATAATGTCTGTATGGTATAACGCTCACTAGGATAATGTCTGTATGGTATAACGCTCACTAGGATAATGTCTGTATGGTATAACGCTCACTAGGATAATGTCTGTATGGTATAACGCTCACTAGGATAATGTCTGTATGGTATAACGCTCACTAGGATAATGTCTGTATGGTATAACGCTCACTAGGATAATGTCTGTATGGTATAACGCTCACTAGGATAATGTCTGTATGGTATAACGCTCACTAGGATAATGTCTGTATGGTATAACGCTCACTAGGATAATGTCTGTATGGTATAACGCTCACTAGGATAATGTCTGTATGGTATAACGCTCACTAGGATAATGTCTGTATGGTATAACGCTCACTAGGATAATGTCTGTATGGTATAACGCTCACTAGGATAATGTCTGTATGGTATAACGCTCACTAGGATAATGTCTGTATGGTATAACGCTCACTAGGATAATGTCTGTATGGTATAACGCTCACTAGGATAATGTCTGTATGGTATAACGCTCACTAGGATAATGTCTGTATGGTATAACGCTCACTAGGATAATGTCTGTATGGTATAACGCTCACTAGGATAATGTCTGTATGGTATAACGCTCACTAGGATAATGTCTGTATGGTATAACGCTCACTAGGATAATGTCTGTATGGTATAACGCTCACTAGGATAATGTCTGTATGGTATAACGCTCACTAGGATAATGTCTGTATGGTATAACGCTCACTAGGATAATGTCTGTATGGTATAACGCTCACTAGGATAATGTCTGTATGGTATAACGCTCACTAGGATAATGTCTGTATGGTATAACGCTCACTAGGATAATGTCTGTATGGTATAACGCTCACTAGGATAATGTCTGTATGGTATAACGCTCACTAGGATAATGTCTGTATGGTATAACGCTCACTAGGATAATGTCTGTATGGTATAACGCTCACTAGGATAATGTCTGTATGGTATAACGCTCACTAGGATAATGTCTGTATGGTATAACGCTCACTAGGATAATGTCTGTATGGTATAACGCTCACTAGGATAATGTCTGTATGGTATAACGCTCACTAGGATAATGTCTGTATGGTATAACGCTCACTAGGATAATGTCTGTATGGTATAACGCTCACTAGGATAATGTCTGTATGGTATAACGCTCACTAGGATAATGTCTGTATGGTATAACGCTCACTAGGATAATGTCTGTATGGTATAACGCTCACTAGGATAATGTCTGTATGGTATAACGCTCACTAGGATAATGTCTGTATGGTATAACGCTCACTAGGATAATGTCTGTATGGTATAACGCTCACTAGGATAATGTCTGTATGGTATAACGCTCACTAGGATAATGTCTGTATGGTATAACGCTCACTAGGATAATGTCTGTATGGTATAACGCTCACTAGGATAATGTCTGTATGGTATAACGCTCACTAGGATAATGTCTGTATGGTATAACGCTCACTAGGATAATGTCTGTATGGTATAACGCTCACTAGGATAATGTCTGTATGGTATAACGCTCACTAGGATAATGTCTGTATGGTATAACGCTCACTAGGATAATGTCTGTATGGTATAACGCTCACTAGGATAATGTCTGTATGGTATAACGCTCACTAGGATAATGTCTGTATGGTATAACGCTCACTAGGATAATGTCTGTATGGTATAACGCTCACTAGGATAATGTCTGTATGGTATAACGCTCACTAGGATAATGTCTGTATGGTATAACGCTCACTAGGATAATGTCTGTATGGTATAACGCTCACTAGGATAATGTCTGTATGGTATAACGCTCACTAGGATAATGTCTGTATGGTATAACGCTCACTAGGATAATGTCTGTATGGTATAACGCTCACTAGGATAATGTCTGTATGGTATAACGCTCACTAGGATAATGTCTGTATGGTATAACGCTCACTAGGATAATGTCTGTATGGTATAACGCTCACTAGGATAATGTCTGTATGGTATAACGCTCACTAGGATAATGTCTGTATGGTATAACGCTCACTAGGATAATGTCCATACGGAGAATATACTCCCTCAAAGGACCCTTGTCGCAAGTAGCAGCACTTAGACATAAGTGCTATTCCTCGGACACTTCTCCCCTTTACCATTCGAGAAGAGCTTCCATTTCCCGAGTACAAGGCACACTATCCATCTACAGAGACTTGGATAGTACAGTAACATCCTAACCTCTATCCACGTTCCACCTCAGTGCAATATTGTGGAATCACTTGGTACATGAGTATTATTATGCATGCTTAACCGATTTTTCAGCTGTGCACAGTTTTATAGTTTATTATATGTATTTTTAGTGTTTTTTGGTTTTTTCTAATTAAACTTTTGATTATATTTTACCACTGCTCGGTAAAAACTTTTTTATTACACTGTCACTTAATATCTATGAGTACATAGCTCTTAGCGCTGGGTCCTAGTTTTTTCTTCTATGTGTGCAATACGTTCTATACACTCCCCTAGGCACACCCCTTGAATGTACGTATTTCACTGAGTTCCGCTTCCCAAACCCTACGTTAACTTTTTTTTGTGTAACAGCGTATGTCCGCTAACGGACGTATAGACTACATGAACGTACGCCGCTTAGCATGCCCATACTGTACACTTTACATACAAACCTCCACCTACTTCACGTAAACAAGTTCTTACCGGAGATGTGTATTTTGGACGGATGTTGTCCATGTGCTCGTAGCTTCCATCCTGTGACAGAGACAAGATGATGAGAATACAGGGGGCCTGAAAACCAACCCTGAAACATATACTAAACAACTGCGCAAATAACAAGATGTGTGTTCTTACAAACTGGTTAAACGTGATTTAAAATGGTAGCTGTCCATAGTCTTGCATAGATTGAAGCAGCCATTTTTGTACTTATCCAGTATTATAACAACCTACATATTTACTGAATATTTATCTGAATATTTTATGTATTTCTTAAACCTAAAAAAATAAAGTGTTACCTTTCTGACAGCATTGGGGGGATGGGGTCTGATGTTCCCCTGTATGTAGCTCCAAAGGTGACATCTGTGCCTGATTCATGGCGACATGGGAAGGTTCCTCCTCATGGGAAGGACCAGCAACTATAAAAAAAAGGTAAGAGATTCATACATCATAAAGAACAAATTACATCATATAATTATTGCTTTTTCATGTCAAATCTAAAAATATATACCAGAGCCTGCAGGAGCATCTGTGTCCTGAACATATACTCCTTCAATTAAACTCACAGCGTACCTCAATGCATAGAATTCTGTCTGCTGTGCGGAAAGGTCACACCATCAATCAGCTGGGCTTTAATCGGCTGGGGGCTGCAATAGAGCAGCAGAACAACATTTTGGCACAGGTGAACACTGCTTATCAAGAAAGTAATAGCCTACATTAAGGGTGACATTATGCAGGAGACAACATACAAGCACAATCTCTGCAACCTTAGCAGGAGAATAAAGCAGCATGCCACCAGATTTATCAAGGCACCTAAACCTAGATTTTAACAATCCAGAGGTGCGTTCTATCACTCCTCTAGTAGCAATGTGTGCCGCATTATAATTGTGTTGCCTAGGAGTTTGTGGATTCAGTAAAATGGAAAAACAAACATAAGTGCACGTACAAATGATAACTCCTCTGTTTACTAAGCAACGGCCCTCGCGCTGCCTCTCTTCCTTTGCATTGCCCTGCAATCTTTTCAATAAACAATATATATTGTGTGTGGAAAAAGCGCTAGGGTACTCTTGGGGTGATGGTAGAGGGATAAACCAATAAAAACTATCTACTCCAAAAGTCCAAGTATTCTCCGTTGCTCCCCTCCACGGGGAGTATAGGTGAAGAATGTGGGAAAAACAGGAGAAATGTTTTTCCCACATTCTTTGCTTATACTTTCCGTGGAGGGGAGCAATGGAGAATACTTGAACTAGCGCTTTTTCCACACACTATATATATTGTTTATTGATCAGCAAATTGATTGTTTACATCCAGACATACACTTTCATTAAATAAATTAATGTAGACAAATTATATTCAGTTTTTCAGTTAAATCAGTGGGAGTAGTGAAGGTGTAAAATACTAATGTATAACACCACACTCTGAGCAGTGGTTCAAAATAAATGGTAAAATAAATATTACTATTTATTATTTATCATTAGTATTTGCTCTAAAAAGCGTGTTTATATTTCACTGCCATAGTTGGTACAGGACAGACATTAAAGAGTGGAGATTAGTGACCACAGACAGGACATTTCTGCCGTCTCATCCTTTGCCTTTTGTGACTCTGCAGGTTTTGCACACATTAACTTTATATTTTGTCACTGTCCATGTGATGCTGTGTCACGTGGTTGCTGGGACTGTTTATGGGCTCAGTTTTGCACACAGCCTGGATTCTTGAGTATTTAAGTTGTTGAACAGCTGTATCCTTCACACAACACCACACAGAATCAGATCCTGCTCTCAAGCACCTGTATCCATTGCAGCCATGGACTCCCAGGATTGTAACTGTGCATCAGGTACATTGGGGGGAGGGTTATATAGAGGGAGAGTAATACCGGTAAATGGAGGAGATAGCACTTATTATTACCATCTATTATCTGTTGTTTTGTAAACTATGAATGAATAACAGCTAATGAACGTTACATTTCTACATTTGTATTGTTTTCCAACAGTGTATGAGGAATCTTTCACATAAATGTATAAAATTATTGTTTTCTGCTTTTGGGGAAAATTTCAAGAATCTTCTTTAAAAACAGTAAAGAGAAGCTGTAGCGCATAGCCAATAACTGGATTCTAGCTACAAATGATCTAGCACAATCTAGAAAATGATATGACAATGATATGATTACATGCTATGGGCACTCTCCGCTGAATGATGAATTGGTGCATAGTGAGCTAATTCCTGTCTATTATAGTAGTGAATGGAAGTGTAAAAATTAAGACATCTCTATGAGATGACAAGTTTTGGGCCATCTCCCCATTTGCTACTGAATACTCATCTTAGTGAATAAACCATTAAAGAGCAAAACAGTTTATCCCCCGGAATATTCTCTCACATTATGGAAATCCTTACATGTTTTCAGCATTATTGTCAGCATTATTACCTATGGACTGGATCCAGATTTGTGATAAAGGCGTTTTCCTCTCTTCTGTACTGAAAGTCTTTCTGTGGCGTGTGAAGGGACGGGATGCAGATGGGGCTTACACTGATGGGAGGGGGTTATGTAAATAGTACAGTAAGTCGATGCTAAGTGCTCTCCATATTATCCAGATCTCCGTAGTGTACCAATGAGGACGCTTAGGACTTAGGTAATATATATCCATGAAGGCTTGATTCAGAGCCAAGCTGGTTTATAACGAAGCAAACTCAGAAGTCTAGATCTGGTCCTAAGTCTTGAATAAAACTACAATACTTTCTAAAAATATTTAATGAGCGCTTATTGCAGCGTGTGATTGGTTCTCTAACCCTTTCTCTCCCCACCCCCAGGATTCAGGGACCCAAAATATAAATGTTCCAGATGCTTCATCTGTATTATTCAGCTCTGTAATACATAAACTTTGATAGGGTTCTGTCAAATAGAGGTTTACTTTAATATGGTAGAATTGAGCGAGGGTCCTGCATTGTACTTTATCTGACCAAGGGAACATTTCTTTATCCATTGTTACTTTGTAGGAACTGCAAGGAAATATAAGGCATTTGTTATGGAGAGTTTTTCTTTCTTGGTAATTAGATTCCTATTTTTTTACCCAGGCAATTGCTGTTCCTGCAGAGACTCCTGCAAATGTCTAAACTGCAAATGTGCATCATGCAAGAGAGGTAAGTATAACAGACCTTTATGTATAATTATTTAGCATTTTTAACTATAATATACTATTAATAATAATCATAATCATAATAATAATATTATCCATAGTCTGTCACACCGTTACCTATCCCATGTTATGTCCCCTCTGTAATATCAGTGGCATGTAATGTCATTTACATATACAATTGCAGCAGCATTCTGTAAGGTAAAAGAAAGTTTTTAATATGAAATAATATTTCTAATACTTTGACATTGTGTGTTTCTTGGTAGATGATCTTCCTATTTACATGTATGTAAATCACAATATTCTATCTGTCTTATGAATTTCTTCTTCCATAGGCTGCTGCTCTTGCTGTCCTAATGAGTGCAGTAATAGCAGCCAGGGATGTGAGTGCACCAGTGGATGTGAGACTTGCAACTGCTGCAAGTGACCTGATCTGAATTCAAGATGGAATCTTACAATCTGTTCTGTGTATTGTGTATGACTTGTGAAGTAATGATGTGTTCAGTATGCATTTAATGTATCTAAAAATGTGACTCAGTCTCATTTACTACTTTCTTAATAAATAAAAATTCAAAACTATGAATGTTTACAATTAATTACATCATTATTCTGCATTTAACAATCGGACTGTGATTATGATTTTCAATCCATAAGTCTGAAGAATGTACAACTCTGAGCTCTGTAGTTAACTTTGTAAATCTTAAATGTGTGAATGATCGCCCTCGTGTGGTAATAAGGCAGCAATATATTAATGTTTGAGAGCAGGTATTTGAGTGTCCAGTAGGGGTCAGTAGCAGTGTTCATAGCTCAGCCAATTTTCTAAGCGATTAAGCAATATGTGCATCTAAAGCTGAATATCCATGACTTTGTAAATGATATATGTGGTACTATGAGATAAGTAATGGTATAGATAGCGTGTGGTTATTTGACATTCCTGTTGCAATAATAGAATGAGAGTTGTGTAGAGTAGAATAGTTTCTATGTATTTGCAAGTGCTAAAATGTTTAGACAGAATATGTGTTAATCTGATGATAAAGATATTGTAAATGTGTAAATAAAAGAATAGTAAAAATAAATTGCGTGTTTGGGAAATAAGGAAAAGACTAGGTCTCACTGTATTGCCCAGGCTGCTCTACCCTGACTATTCACAGGCGCGATCCCACTACTGATTGGCACGGGGGTTTTGACCTGCTCCGTTTCCGACCTGGGCCGGTTCACCCCTCCTTAGTACAACCTGGTGGCTCTGAGCTCCCTCGAAGTCACCATATTGATACCAAACTTAGCGTGGACACCCGATCGACATAGCTCAGAGTAGACCAGAACTCCTGGACTCAAGCAATCCGCCAGTCTAAGCCTCCCAAGCAGCTGGGATTACAGACGCACGCCACAACGCCCGGCGAGAGAATGCTGCTGCTCTCCTCTATTAGAAGCTGCCTGTCGTGACGTCATGAAGCGCCACCTGCCTGTCGACAATTCTAATTACTTCATATCAGCGTTCCAGCGCCACCTACTGGCAGCTACTAGTACTACTGCTGAGGAAGGCGAGGCGTGCAAGACACGGATGTGCATGTGTCGTGGTCAGGGAGGAACCGGCGCTCTGTGCTCAGGGTTGTAGCCAGGCGTCTGGCGATGAGAGCAGCTGTTTAAACCTTAGGTCAGAAATGGGTATTAGGTGAGTTGGAGGGGGACACACAGGCACAGCCGGAGAAGGACATCGGCGGCATTGATCACTTGGCACTAACCTAGACTTTAAATTGAGGGGCAGTTTGTGTGACTTGCAGCTGCTTTTCGGATTAAAAGTCAGGCCAGTGCCGGCTGCCGGGTGATCAGTCTGTGGCGCTGCGTGTAAACGCGTGTGTTTACCTTTTCTGCTCTTCTAGTGTAGGAGACACCGGGCCCGCCCAGCACTCCATGTAAATACAGGCATGTGTGCTGGCTGAGGAGAGAGAGCGAGAGGCTTTTTTTTGTCTTTATATTTATGTTTACTTGTGTACTTTGGTTCCTTTTTTGCCGATATTTTCATTGTGCCTACATATGATTCAGTATCATGCGTCACATGCTCTGACCGAGGTTCTTACTAAACTTCGTTATTTGGTGACTTGTACACTTATTACTATACATTTTCTAATTTACCCTTTGATAACATGGTGATTTTGTTCTGAAACTGTATTTAATTTTCTTCAGTTTTTTTAATACCCCCTAGCAAATATCTTTATTTCCTCACATTTTCATATGACCCCATGTGATTTTGACTGGCATTCAGACACCCCTGAATGCCAAATTAGATCACTCATTACAATGCCACTGTAGTGCAAGTCTGATTATTTTTGTATACCATTGTCCATCAATAGTTATATATCATTTAGATAAAAAAAACAAAAAAAAAGATACTTCTTTATTTTTGCGGCCCCCGCTACGTAACTTACGTATCCCCGCTATCCCCGTAAGTTACGCAACTTTTTTTTTTCTCCCCCAATTCTCCCTCTCTCTCTCTGGGGGCAGCACGGGCAATGCTGGGACACGAAGGGGGGGGGGGAGAGAGGGAGATGGACGGGAACCGGGACGGACTGTTTGGCGGCGGCGGCGGGAGCCTTTGGAGGCCGGACATGACACGGCATTGGGGACACGAAGGGGATGGACGGATGGGACATTGGGGACGGAGACACACACATGTGGTGTGTGTGTGTGTGTGTCTGTCCCGGCACACACACCACAGCTGCAGCAGCTTCGGCGGAGCGTGTGCGCGCGCCCTCTGCTGGAGAAAAAATAATAATAATACGTAAGTAGCGTAGCCAGAAGCCTCTGCAGCAGGGGGCCGCAAAAATAAAGAAGTACCAAAGAAACTTACAAAGCCCCAGCAAATGTGGATAGTTTATGCATGATGGGATAGTATATATAATATAGACTTCAAACTTAGACTTCCAGTAATACTGACCAATGTTTTTAGGTCTCATTTCTAGCTATGTAGGAAGCTTTCAGCTAAAGTTTCTATAGCTCTCAATTACAGTTAATCTTACAAAGAGAATTTAAAACCTGGTATTTGTAGTAAAGGCACTGCTTTTTGTGTCAATGCAGGTTCCTGATTGCTTTATATATGTAATATATTAATAATATGGGGTGTGGGTCCCTGCTTAGAATGGCCTTATTTCGAAACTCTACGGCCAGTTTCGAACTTTCTGGGATTTCAATTGCATATGCCTCGATGAGACATAGCAATCGATCCACGGAGCACCGAGCTTTCGATGCTCCGAAAGGTAAGGAAAAAAGTACCCAATCCTTCCCCTAATTCTAGCCCTAACCCTCCCTTCCCTGCAGCCTGACCATAACCCTCCCTTCCCCGCAGCCTGACCATAACCCTCCCTTCCTAGCAGCCTGACCTTAATTCTCCCTTCCCTGCAGCCTGACCCTAACCCTCCCTCCCTTGTAGCCTAACCCTCTCTTCCCCACACCCTGGAGAGGTTACTCACCTTTTCCTGCGGTCTGGCTGTGGGATATCGGCATCGGCGGTATTTCCGAATCAGAATGGGTAAGTATGCCAATCGGCATACTCACCTATTCTAAAAAAATATATAAAGTGGGGAGTATTTGAAAAAGGAACTTTTGCATGTCTCTATTTGAAATACTCCCCACTTTATATATATATTTTTTAGAATAGGTGAGTATGCCGATCGGCATACTCACCCATTTGGATGTCTCTATTTCGGAAAGAAGATTTTCTAACCGGAGACTGACAACGAATAATATATCAATAAAGTTTCATAATGGTCCTTTTCACAGTGAATGACATTTACAGGTCACAGGCAGATAATTACATGGAACGGGTCTAACATTGATCTAACATTTATTTCTTAGTTCCAAAATGGAAATTCATATGAAAATGCATTAACAAATTGCGTTAGAAGTTTAGATTACCATCAACTAGTAATCATATGATACTATCTGCAGGTTACCAAGTGATTACATTAAGTTATATTTATTTTATAATAGGTAATAACAAATGGAGACCATGAGTTTGAAAGTGTGGAGATGGGAGATTTTCTGAAGAAAAAGAAAATTTCCCATATAATAATCCACATTGACAACGGTGAAACCATGGAGGAATATAGCACAGATGAGGAAGAAGACTTGCAAGAGCAGAAAGATCTTTTGCCAGCTACAGATCCGGTTTTTACTATTTTATCATGAGAATGGCTAAATATAAATATTAAGTAAAACTGTACTTCAGTAGAATATTTTGTGAATGTAGTGATTATATTGTTTGGTGCTAATTTGGTATATTTGCTAGTGTTGTGTCAAGGATGTGAAAGCAGTGGGCCCAAAATCCTAAAGCACTTCCACCTTATACTGTTAAGCTTTGATTTATGATGGAATTTTTTTTTTTTAAATGCTGATCTATATTATTTATGTGTTGATAATTAAATATCCATATTCATCTGTCATTTATTAGAGCTATCTACTCTTCTCAGAGCCGTAACTATAAATTTCAGTGCCTGGGGCAAAAAGCAAAAATGGTGCCCCCTGATCCTGCATTCCAAGCCAATTTAATCATAAATATGAACTTGCTGGTAGCCCCTTAAGAATGGCATCCGGGTGGCTGCTCCTATCACACGTCCCTAGTTCTAATGTTAGTGGGCTTAGTGGAAATGTGAATTGGATGTCCCCAATAGCTTAAACAATTTTGAAAGTGTTAGATTAATTTCAGAAGCCTTTAACACTATGTAATATCATTAAATTAAGGAAGGCTTTCCATCATATTTCACTCTAGATCAGTGTTCCCCAACCTCAGTCCTCAGGGACCACTAACAGTCCATATTTTCTAGGTTTCCTTAAAGAATCACAAGTGATATAATGAGCAGCACCTGTGGAGCTTTTAAAATGTGACAGTTAGTAATGAGCACACCTGTGCTCCAGCAGTGAGACCTGGAAAACATGCACTGTTAGTGCTCCCTGAGGACTGAGGTTGGGGAGCAAAGCTCTACAAGATCCAGACAAGCCCACAACTGCACAGTACCCCAAGCTTAATGTGGCTATGTTCCCAGATGCATTCCCTTTCTTCTGCGATACATGTACAGGTGCAGGGTACTACATGGTTATTTATAGTGGAAATGGTGGTTATGTTTTTATATTTACTATCGGTGACTCCACCATCTCCTCCTCCACCCAAGCCCGCTGCCTGGGCGTCATCCTTCGCCCCCCACATCCACACCCTCTCACTGTCCTGTTGTTTTCACCTCCGCAACATAGCCTGTTTAACAACAGATGCCACAAAAAAAGTCATTCACTCTCGCTCATCTCCCATCTTGACTACTGTAACATTCACCTCTCTGGCCTCCCTCTGCTCCTTCTCGCTCCCCTACAATTTATACTAAATGCTGCAGCCAAACTAATCTTCCTCTCCAAACGCACTGCCTACACCTGTCCTCTCTGTCAATCTCTACACTGGCTTCCTGTCCCTTTCAGAATTCTCTTCAAGCTCCTCACCATGGGCTGGATCCAGACTTAAGAAGGAGCTTGTAATGAAGAGAGGAATGGTTACACCTGGGCAAAACCATGTTGATTTCAGGGGGAGTCAAGTTAATTGTATTCTTTGCATACAGGTCTTTGAATTGCTTACTGCACACAGATACTGACCAGCTTTACTATCACACTCTTATTTAGACTTGGGATAGGAAACATCACCTCTCAACTCTAATACTGTTTGCAACAGATGAAATATGACTCCTTTCTGTAATAACAGCGTTAAAACAAGTTTTCTACAAATTCATAATACGTAAATTTGAGTAAACCAAATTCTTTAAACTCAAAACAGTTGTCCTGGAGACAAATTATTTCCACACTCTGCTTCACTGAATCACAAATCACTGTAAAAGGATACTTACCTATATTATCATACAAGAACCTGTAGCCCTTATCACCCGGGCATCACACATCATCCACTATGGTTATAGGAAAAGAAGTTTCATAACCAGCAAAGGAAAGGGTTCTTTACAATAAGGGCAGTCAAGACATGCAGACCCTCCAACATGACCCCCTCCATTCGGTACAAAATACTCTGCTCCTCCTTCCTAAAATGATTGCAGTCCCCTGTGTTATACTAGTTATTTGAATAGAAAGGTGTGTAACACAGGGGACTGCAATCAGAGATTAGGAAGGAAGAGCAGGAGCAGAGTATTTTGTACCGAATGGAGGGGGTCATGTTGGAGGGTATGGGACTGAGGTTGGGGAACACTGCTCTAGATGGTATCCCCCCTATTCCCCGTTGTCCCTTGTGCTCTTAAATTATTTGCACGTCTCTTATACCACTTTCACATCACGACAGCCCAATAAGCTGGGTTTTTAACCTGGCTTATTGCCCAGTGAAATAGCAGGTTAAAAAAAAGAACCAGTTTTAAATCTAGAGCCTTTCACAATGCAGAGCAGACCTGGTAAATTCCTGGTCCTGGGTCTGCCCTGACAATGTAGGGGCAGGGCGTGGCTCCCGGGGAGGGATTTGTCCCTCCAATCAGGAGTGCTATGTGAGACCCTGGTTGAAAACCTGGCTTATTGACTTTGGTGATGTGAAAGGGGCATTAAATCACTTTAATTATAATAATTTTTAGCATCATAATATGTTTTATAGAAAATACTGTCAGTGTACATTTCCAAACACACAGGAACATTCAATATGTAATGTTTACCTTACCTTATACTAACTTACTAGTTAAAAGCCCATCAAAATGATGGAAAATACAAGGGTAAGATTAGAATTGCTTCCCTTTCATTGTTTCGTTGACGACACACTCTTCTCACACACACCACCTGCGGCTGCCTCACTCCTGGCGCTGGCTAGTTTACTCCTGGGACGTCATGCTCATTGGCCCATCCCCCTGTCGGTCATTAATTAGTGAGGAACGGTGTTAGCCTTTTATCTAATAGATTACCTCACTCTTTTATTACCTTGCCTCACTTAAAAGGATAGACTAACTTTTTCTTACACAAAACTGCATTAATGCAATGCTCAGCTAATTTTTTTAGATTTAGAAGCCAAGTTTGTATAGAATGTATAGACAAATAAACCTTGCAATTTAACATGCTTGACATTTCCTATACTGACACAAAATAGAGACCTTTGAAACTACCATTCACTCTCCAAACAGCAGTGAAATTATGACAATAAGACTGGAGCCTTAATGGACGTGTCCCTTAAGCAATGCAGACAAAAACTGTAAAACACTGAATAAAACAGAGCTGGGCATATGTATTGGGCAGTCTAATCCCCAGTAAGCAAACACAAACATCTGTGACTTAGCCACCATTTTGTAAGTGAAAGCAATCTCACTTCATGATTGTGCTAAATCTGCAGCTAACCAGAGAATGTGATGGTATGCCATGTCTGTATTGCTTAAGGAACATGTCCATTAAGGCATAATTTAATTGGTTTTTGGAGTTTGAGTGGTAAAGTTCCAAAGGAGACACTCTCTCTCTCTC
>WWET01003513.1:69008-91687 GCA_011038615.1 Limnodynastes dumerilii | reverse complement strand
GTCTCTCTCTCTCTCTCTCTCTCTCTCTCTCTCTCTCTCTCTCTCTCTCTCAGTTGATGATGATCAAAGTCCTTTGGTTTCAGTATGGTGACTTCAGGGGAGCCCAAATTCACCAGATTGCCTAAGGAGGGGTGAACCAGACCAGGTTGGAAAGCCCCATGCCAATAAGTAGTGGGATTGCCCCTGTGTATTGCCAGGGTGGAGCAGCCTGGTTAATATAGTGAGACTCACACTTTACACACATTATGTAACAATATCTGATCGTACGCAGACATATTCACTACCCACGAGGTCCCAAGTTGCCATGCCAACAGGAATGGTGGGCCACACAGTGCCAAGTGAAGTATCACCGCATCCTCCATGCTGGGTGCATACCTGCTTTGTAAGTCTGTGTGAGCAGCTGGCTGAGTCTTCATTCATCCCCTTATTCTTTTGTCCACTTACTGGTTATAGTAAGAAATTATTAGTAATGAATTATTTTTCTAACATAAGTTTAGTTTTGCAAATCAGTATAATTTATTAACCTTAGATATGCTACTGTGGGAGCATACTTGCGTCTGTTTACCATCACTAGCATAAAGTGCATGTACACAGAGAAATGTCTGCAACAGACAAGAGGCATTGGACCAGCATATAGAGGAAATGGACCAGCCAGCAGCACACTGCATATTGTCGGGCATCATCAGGAGCTGCGCTGTAGGACAGCAGGTGCATGTGGGCGTGGCCTCTCTTACATCATTCGCTGCCTCTTTACCGCAGCACTGGTGTATTGCTGAAGGTGAGCTGGAACATTTCCGTTTCCTGGATCAGCTACATGAGCCGACCCTGTACGCACTGTCCCACACAGACATGCTGAATCGCTCACAGTTGCCCCTCCTGGATCTGCCACTGCACTTGTGTGTGTTATTCCATCTTCACATATTTATCACTAAAATTGCTTTTTTCATCCAGCACTTGGGTGTATTATTCCATCCTCACTCAATTTTCACTAACATTACGGATATATCATTTAGCATTTGTGTGTGTGTTACTCCTGTGCCTATTCTAACTGGCACCTGCATGTGTACATCATTTCACCACACACCTTCTAACTTTGTATAATACTCACTAAGCTTTGTATTGTGTACTCCATCTGGCATTTCTGGTGCAACCTCACCGCTCCTGTCTCCTGCATCAGTATCCATGCCCATCAGAGTTCCTGTCAGTTACCACCACCAGGGATTGTGTCTTATTGGGTGCCTGCCACACAAGCCTATCTCCACCTCTAACAAAGACCAGGCCCCAGTTAGGCTCTGCTGTGTTGTTTGGCTTTCTTAAGCTAACAATATTTTATCACTGATGTTACAAATATACTTTCTTATGTTAAAGTCTGTAAAAAGTCTTTGGTTGAAAGATTTGGTTGTCATTTATTAAACTACTTCAATTCTGCAATAAAAATTTAACAAGCTTATGATAACCTCTTATAGATTAAATGTAGCTATATTTATCATCGTCAGTCCCCGGTCAGAAAATCCCTTTTACGAAATAGGGATATCCGAAAGTTCCTTTTCGGATGACCCTATTTCAAATGCTGCACTCTTTATAATTTTATTTTTTTAGAATGGGTGACAATGCCGATCGGCATACTCACCCTTTCTTGTTCGGAAATCCCTCCGCAGCCGCTATCGCTGGACCACAAGAAAGGTGAGTAACCTCTTTGTGCGGGATAGGGAGGGTTAGGGTCAAGCTGTGGGAGATGGTGGGTTAGGGTCAGGCTACCAGGAAGGGAGGATTAGGGTCAGGCTGCCAGGAAAGGAGGATTAGGGTTAGAATTAGGGAAAAAAGTGGGGAACTATTTTTACTTAATTTTCAGAACACCGAAAGCTTGGTGCTCCATGGATCGATTGCTATGACTCTTTGAGGCATATGCAATCGAAATCCCAGGCAGTTCCTTATCGAAAAATAGAATAGAGCCGTTCTAACCGGGGACACACACCCATATATAATAATGCAGCTAAACTCCATTTTCCTTATGTCTATGATACGTTTACATAAAATACAGCATTTTCACAGTTTTCTTTGCGTGTTTTGTGTGTCAAACATACAGGGTAAACTCTATCAAGCTACTAATCTTCTGTTTGCTGTTGCTACTGATAGACACAGAAACCTTCTTTATCCTGATACAACTTCTATTAAAAAATTGCTGCTACTTTGCTGTAGTTCGAGTATTGCATTGAAAGAACTATGTAATAAAATGTTATCCTTAGTGAAGTGTAATAACACACAGAGACAAGTAACTTCTATTTCTACTTTAGTAAAAGTCACAGTTTTTTTGCTGGGTGCTGTGGTGAACATCTCTTTGCAGCTTCTACTGAGTCAAAGTCTTATCACTTCTTAGAAGCCTAGTGATTCGCTTAAGACCAGGAGTTCTGGTCTGCTCTGAGCTTTTTGATCAATTGTCCCCACCAAAATTGGTTTCATCATGGTGACTTTGGGAAAGCTTAGGGCCACCAAGTTGTCCTAAAAAGAAGAGAACTGGCCAAAGTTATAAACAGATCAGGTTAAAATGCCTGTGCCAATCTGTAGTAGGATTGTAAATAGCCAGAGTAGAGCTGCCTAGGCAATAGAGAGACAGGCTTAATTATAATTGCTATATTATGTATTGTACTGATATTTAATAACTTGTGTTCACATACATTTTTCAACCAAATGGAAAAATCCTGTCATACATGGGTGAAATGGCAATGCCAACCCATTAAAGGTTTTAAAGACTAAATTAGACAAAACAATAGAAAACCTGTTTACTTACCAATTGGCAAATCCATTTACTTCAGTACTGCCAACAGGCTCCCACTGTGAGTATGAATGGAGCTAACCTATTGATACTGTAACCCACTGTTGTGTTCTCCTAGGACCCATTCTGTGCTCTGACGCCTCTGGCCTTTGAAAATTTCAAATCCTGGCATGAGAATCACTGCATGTCTCCCTGAGAGGTAAGTTTTCTTTATTTCTTCAATATTATTTATATTATAATGCGTTTATTTTTATGATACAATCTTTATTTCTTAATTTTTGTTTTGTTTTATGTTTATTCTGGCGGGGTCTCCATACATGACATAACAGCTAGTAGGGGGAGAGAAAGGGGTGAATATGGAAATCGCTGGAATTATTCCAATAATGCCATCTTGAGATTTTTTTGATGGCGCTCCGGTTGCTACATGGTGAGAACATGTAAACTCCACCGAGTTTCTCAATGAACCACCGTGCTGCCTGGTATTTTAGAATGACTCTATCACTTAGGCATTTTGAGTGAGGCACAATTCCAGTTTACAAAATTACGTTTGTTATTAAACCACACTTAAAATGTTGATGCATGAGATTTTCTGCTGTTATTTTCTTGATGAACATCCCTTTTAAGAATCTAACAGTAGTCATCGTGTACACTTAAAACTCTGCTTGCCTTAAAACTAATTTTTTATTACAGAAAGTCCTGATAGGACCATTCGCCATGTTCATCATTGACTGCCCTAAGATTGACTGGGCGTAAGTCTGATAAGTGGTGTTTCAATAACATGATACATCCTATCGTCTTGTAAGATTTTAAGAGTTTGTCTACTATCTTTTTGTAGTTTTTTGCTTTATGGTTCCCTAAGAAGTTCTGGCAAATGCTCTTGAGAGACTTCTGCAGCTTTTTTCAGCCTGATTTAGCAGACCATTTCTTATATGAGGGCCTACAAAAAGTCTTGGGAATATTTTTCTCAAGTGTGCCAATGCAAGCCCACTTTGATCCATTGCTTTGCTTTAGATGGAGCAATAGTAGATTTACTTTCTCAGGTTTAACAAGTGGTGCACTGACAACATTTTCTTTCCTGGGATTAGTGATGTTCCCACAGCTTCAGAAAATAATGGTTCTTAGGTTCCTGCTGTCCCACTCATACAGAAAATAGCAGTACTTTGTAAAAATCAAGTAGCAATAGAGGAATGAATGAATTAAGTAACTGCAGACTTGCCATTTATGCTCTTCATATTTTATTTTATTGCGCAGAAGTTTCATGCTATGTGTTTCTTTCATAGCAGCAGCATGAACTAATGGTTCTGAGGGTAACTTTTTGCTAATAAGAAGTAGCACAGCTTTCAAACTAACTATAGAGTAATCAATGAATAAGTGCCAATCTTCTGTTTTGTACTTGTGACTAAGTGCTTCCATAACAGAAATAACATTATAGCAAAAGACAAGTTCAGCTTCAAGAGCAAAGAAATCCTTAAAGTCACAATGCCTTTGTCTGAAAACACAGGGCCGTATTCAGAGTTCCTATTTCACGGCGATCGGACAAACTGCGCATGAGTAGTAACTTTTGGTACGCAATCTACTTTGATTATATGCACTTAAGTCCAGTAGGCACAGATCTTTGAATCGCAAGTGGATATGTGCACACGCATCTCACACCTTTTATATAGGTTCTAATTGCAGACAAAGGTGTTGTGAAAAAAACAACACTGTATGTATATATATATAACCCTAAGCAATAAAACAAATGAGAATGCTGAAGTCAGTTCAAATGCTGGAATAGCATGGGCGATAATTATTCACACTGGTTGTTGTTTTACACAGGTCCCCACTGGGGGTATCCCCCATCCAGATTCCAGACAGCACCCTTGGTGACCCTCCCTATCCCAAGGGCTGCCATATGCGGAAGTTTTTACATCAGTATCTTCCACAACTGATAACCTGGGGTGAGAGGTCATCTCAATCACAATTCTTGTACCATTGGTTTGGTAATTCTGCCTTACACAGTTTTCCCAGTAAAACGTGCTGCAGGAAGTAGCTTCAGGGGCAATGACGAGAGGAAAATCTTTTCCACAGCTGGTACAGATTTTAAATATAGTGGGTCATATTCAGAGATCCGTTTTTTAAAGGTACGCATTTATACGCACGGCCGGAGCAAGGAAACACCCACCAACAACCCCGAAACTCCACTCTCCCGGACGTGCGGTTGGTGACTTACGAGGCCATAGACCACTCTGTTCTTTCTGTGTGTACTTACGTGCGTATATGTGCTCCGTTCGTGCGATTCTTGATAACTGCGCCTCCATGTGTTAATTTAAATGCCCCCCACCCACTTTTATGTAAATTTTCCTATACGTCTGATTTCTGTGTGTATGTCCCCAAGTGCGATTCACATGTATGTCCATTAGGTACTTCCGTGCGTATAGTCTACGTAAACTACGTACATAGTTACCACACAAGCGCAGTTGATCCGATCTTAAATATACGCACGTAACTCCCCTCAATAACGGATCTCTGAATACGGCCCAGTAACAGATAATGGGCCGGATCCTAAGCTACGTACGCTAGCCACTGTCGTAAAATCGCAAATTTGTTGGTACTGCGCATGCGCACGGCAGATGTTACGCAAAGTAACTCTGATCGTACGTAACTTCAGTGTAAATATGAACAAAAGGGCGTGTCATCCAAAGGACACCCGGAAATACACTTTGTAGGCAGAGTGAGGCATTTAAATCATACAGCATGGGCCGGGATAGGCAGTTACTTACGTCAATCCATTACGTACGTACGTACTTACACTTGGAAAAATTAAGGTAGGGTTTAAATCGAGTAAATTGCGTACGAGTGAGGGGCTGCCTAGAACTTACGATAGCGTAAATACGCTACACCAACTAACGGAAAAAAAACTTAGGTCTGGATCTACCCCAATGTTTCTAAAATACCCCAATGTTTCTAAAATACCCCAATGTTTCTAAAATACCCCAATGTTTCTAAAATAATTTCATTTTCAGGTTAACTGATTTGACTGGAAAACAAGATAATTAATGAATAAATCTGTATCAGTGTATTATTAATGCATTGTATTCAACTCAGATGTATTTGATCATGTAGCAGGTTGTTTTGGTGGTGAAGGGTTAATATAGGGCAAATACAGTATGTGTGTGTTTTTGCAATTGGCTACCGATTCTTAATTAATAATACATAATAGTGACAGTTTGCACTTGCTTGACCCAGGTGTACGTTTGAAAATTGATTGGATTCCCTTATGTTTTTCATCTGATTTCCATGCATTTGAGTCACATTTCATCCATGATATTTGATCGGGTCAATATCCACCCTATACAGATTTAGGAGCAATAACACGTCTGATGGGGGAGGGCTTGTGCTGGTAAGTGGGCTTGACTTGTCATTACAATGTACAGTGTAATTGTGCAAGACGCTCAGCATAATGATTCAGACAGCCAAACCGTAACAATTTTCTGTTCATACGAGATGAAAAAGTAAAGGTTCTGTTAATACAGGGAGAGTAGGCAGTGAAACAATTGAATGGTTACATGGATACTGTGGCCCTGCAATTGCAGATCGCCAGGAATCCATTAATCACACTAACTAATGTCCAAACAAGCAACAGCAGTTGGGGGTTCTCTAAAAGATGTGTAAAATTATATTATATTGCTGCATTTAACTATAAAAAATACACCACAAATATGAACAACACAGAATCAGTCCCCTTTTGTCTGACCCAATATAATATTGTATCATATTCATTTTAACAAGACACAAATAGTCTGATTAATTCATAAAAATACCATTTCAGATTTATCAGTGATGCCCTATCAGTGATAGTCAATAAATACAATGCATTCCAATTAATAGTGGTGCAATCCACAATATAACAACCCCACAGTGTGTATGTGTGTGTAGGTAAAAGCACAGGCACAAAAATGTATCTTAAAACATATTTTTCTTTTTGATTTTTTTAATTGATCTTCACACAAGAACACTTATACTAAAGAGTCTCCCCAGATCCCCAGTAAAGCTTCTCAGTACTTCTTCCAGCTTCAGTGTACTAAAGGACCTTCCAGTGGTGCTTGTTGTGCACATGCATGGTTGATTTGTGAATACTTTAATACTGTCACTGTATCTGGGCAGATTGCTGCAACAGTGTAATAGCATGCTCATAATCCTCAATAGCTTCTTTAGTCATTCCCATTCTTCCTCTTATATCTGCCCTCAGTTTGTACATTAAAGGATCTCCAGGTTGAAGAGTCAAAGCTGTAAAATTGAATGCACAAATATATCAGAGACCACTATGGAAGCAAAAAGGCAGATTAGTTTTGAACAAGAAAATGTGCAGATGCATATTTCCTGGTAAATGTCTGTTGTGTGTATACGCAGCAGACAAACAACCTATTTCCCTGTCCCTAATAGCTACAGGCTGCGGCGGGTAGATTAGGGCATGAAGGGTTAGGGTTAGGCTGTAGGGCATGGAAGGTTAAGGTTAGGCTGTGGGGCATAGATGGTTAGGGTTAGGTTGCGGAGCATGGAGGGTTAAGAAGAGAAAGATTAGGATTAGGCTGCGGGAAAGGGAGGGTTCAGGTTATGAAAGGGTTAAGAGTAGAGATAGATTAAACACTCTTTTCAGTAGATGATTCTTGTGACTCCAGGAGTTGCATCACCTCCGCTTTCAAAAATGCATACTGCCAGCAAATGTCAGTAGTCTGCATTTATTATTATTATTATTGTCACAAGGTATCCGCAGTGCCGTACAAAATACAACAAAATACAGTACAGACATACAGGGTAGAGATGGACAGCATAGTACATAATAAAATACAATATATATATATTAAAATATCACAAAAATACAATAAAGTGAAGCAAGAACAGACAGGAAGGCAGAATACCAGGTGTCAAGCTTGCAGATCAGGTAGGAGGGGATAGAGTACCGTGAGAGGTTAAAAGGGAGCCACTAGGTGGGGATGGGGTAAAAGGGTAGCAGAGAAGGACAAAGAGAGGTGGGAGTAGTGGAGGAAGGAACAACACTAGGATGGAGGGCCCTGCTCACGTAAGCTAACACACTAAGTGGGAGGGATGAACTTACAGAAGAAATAAGGAGGGGGAAGGAAGTAGACTGCTGGTGTGAGCGGAGGAGAGGGGGAAGGAAGGAGAAGAAGGGATAAATGTAGGATGCAGTGAGGATGTTAAGTGGAGTAGGGGTAGGCTTGCCTTAAAGACTTGCAATGTGGGGAAGAGTCTGACTAAAGAAGAGAGGTCATTCCAGTGCAGAGGAGCAGCACAGGAGAAGTTCTAGACACGGGTGTGAAATGTGTTAGAAGGTATGTCAGACAGCGCTGGTTAGCAGAACAGAGAGGGCGGGAAGGGGTGTGCATGGAGAGGTAGGGGGCAGTGGATGAGGAGATGGCCTTAAAGGTGAGGGTACGTCATTTAAAGAGAGGTCTGAAGCAGACAGGAAGCCAGTGGAAGGTATGACATAAAGGAGGGGTCGAGGTAGAGCAGCATGAGAGGAAGATGAGCCTGGAAGCAGTATTGCATATAGACTAAAGGGGGGCAAGATGGGTGAGCGGGAGACCAACAAGGAGGTTATAGTAGTCAAGACGTGATATGACTAGAGAGTGGATGAGGGTTTTGGTAGTTTCATGGGTGAGGAAGGGACGGATGTGTGCAATTTTGTGTAGGTGGGAATGGCAAGAATGAGAGAGGGCACGGATATGTGGTATAAAGGAAAGTGAGGAGTCAAGGATGACATGCGGAACTTGAGGGGAGCAGGAAACAGAGGTTATGTTGATGGAGGGTCTTTTGAAATAAAGAGCATTGTACTGGCAGTCCACATTCACAATGAATACCCAGCATTTCCATTCCTTTAGTGAAGTGTTTGGAAGGTTAAATGGTAGTGCAATGGTATACAGGTGGAGCAGATTCACCTGTAAGTAGCTTCCTGGCATTAGACGCACTGTGCTGCACTAAGACTGTTGCAAATTTTTGGCTTTACATAACCATTTGGGTCTGGGCTTATTTGCAGGAACATGCCCTTTTTGTACATAGACTACATTTTCCCACTGCTTTCCCTCCAAAAGAACGACCCTCAAAACACAGGTGGTTGCAGTGCTGTGTTTTAATTACTGCATTTGCTTGCTCTTCTGTTCTGACCATGCACAGTTAGAAGGCATTAGAGATAAATGATAAGTTATCTGGCATATGTTCCATTGTGGATCAATCAATACAAAATAAGAATGTGGAGTCACCATGACATAATGATAACCAGTCATATCTTCAGTCAGCACGCAGCAATATGGAAAATTGCATTTTTAAACCCAAAAGCTGGGGTACCTTGAGAAATGTCATTTTCAGCCTGCTGATACTGCTGCAAAGTGTGGTGTAAGCTGGCACGGTTGAAGTATGCAGCAGAGGAGACTGGACAGAGATCTAGGACCTTGTGGAAGTCCAGAAGTGCTCCTTGAACATTTTGTAAAAGCATATTTGTGATACCTCGGTTCAGAACAGCGGATTCATTTCCAGGCTCCAATTCTATGGCTTGGGAATAGTATTCTGTAGCCTACAAAATATATATAAAAAAACATCTCTGACATTTACACTCTTAGAGTAATAGAGGAATTACTTTGCCATAAAAAATTCCCCAAAAAGTTTAAAATGAAAAAAACTAATTACATTTGAAATTAGTATAAAGTAAAACAGAAGCAAATGGGCAATTTCAATATCTCTCAAATGTGATGTCACTGAATATATGTGTATGTAAGCTAAAACAGAGGCACGGATTCAGAGTTTTAGTGGATGCGCAATGTGGATCTGCTAAAATGTACTATTCCTAGGTGCGTGTTTCTTTAGAAATTGGTCGAAGACCAATACGACGAATTGGTCGTAGTAAAATCATCCTTGAAATAAAAATAAAAAGTCGGACCAGTAAAACGTACTATTCATATGTGCGTGTTTCACCAGCATTGTCAAACACTGTGGGACAGATTTAATAAGATGTTGCCCTTAGCAACCAATCAGATTCTAGCCGACATTCTCTAGTATGCAAAAGTTAAATGAGTTCTAGAATCTGATTGGTTGTTATGGGCAACATCTCCACTTTTCCAAACCCACAGCTTAGTACATCTGGCCCTTAATTTTATAAGCTGGTTATGTATACTTCCAACAAAAGAAATATTGCTCATAGCAACCAATCAGATTCTAGATTTCATTTAACTATTGCTTACTAGAGAATGTCAGCTAGAATCGGATTGGTTGCTATGGGCAACATCTCCACTTTTCCAAACCCGCAGCTTAGTAAATCTGGCCCACAGTGTTTCACAATGCTGGTTGTGTTTCAGCAAAATTTTGCCTCCTGGAAGTCATCAACATTAAATAATGTAACATATATGTTTCTGTTTCTTATCTTCATCTCAAGTTGCACCCCATTTTTGGTCTGTCATACTTAATATCCAGGAACAACATACTATTCAGTAGTAAGCAGCAGGTGCATTTCTTGAAACCGATGCAAACATTACATTATAACATTACCTGTGAGAACTGCCGGTTATGGAGATACAGATTTGCTGCATTGAAGTAAGCCAGGGAGTACTTGGGGTTGGCTGCAATTGCTGACTGGTAATCTCTCATTGCATTAGACAACTTTCCCATGAATTGGTGGATAACACCACGATTTGTTAGTAGTTGTGCTGTCACACCAATCTGAAAATACAGGTAAGAAATTGATACAATAAAAATTGTTATGTGCCATAAACTATGTGATGTGCTGGTAGTTATACGCTGTTGAGGTGGTCAGTTTTACACTATTACTGACAGTTACTGTATGTCATTTCTTAAACAGGGTACACACTGGTCTTTTTAGCAGATAATCTTTCCAATCACACAAAAGACTGTTTCACTAGATATCTCACCAGTGTGTACTCTCCAAAGATCTCCTAATAGACACAGGACACACTTGCAAATAGCAAAAGATATCTTTCCATCATTGATCTGGCTTATTAGGAGCTCCAAAAGATCACAGATCGTTCAAAAATATTTTTGAGCATCTTTGGACAGTACACACTGGTGAGATATCTGGTGAAATGGTCTTTTCATTGTGTGATTGGAATAATTATCTGCTGAAAAAACCCAGCCTTTAGAATAAAAGGGTTAATAGATCTACACTGTCATGTAGCTGTAGGGCTCCATTTAGTAAACGGAAAAGACTTCATTTTAGTATATAAAGAGCGTTTCACTTGAAAACAGTCTTTATTTCCTGAACACGAAGTCTTCAAAATATACAAAGCTCTAATGAAGGCAGGCCAGCTGATCGCTATATTGATGTGGATTTTAACAATCTGCTCCGATACTATATATAACACCATCTGAAGATGGCGTTAGTGTAAGTATTTCAGCGGTCCGCCCATATACCCCCTTTTTTACTCGACCTAATAGCTGTTATAAGAGGGAGGAAAGAGGTGGTATGTATAGGGAGACTGTTGTAATATACAGAGTCAGCATGATATGTAATAAAAAAAATAAAAAGTATTTTTTATTAATAATCAGTAAATAAATAATGTTATACATTAAAAACAGAAAATAAAAAATTAAAGACAGGGTTAAATCCGGCGCTCCTTGTCTTTCTCCCAGAAGTTAAGTCCCGGTACATGCACAGTCTATCCTACTTTTGGGACTTAATAAAATTTAAATCCCAAAAGTTAGCCACTGTGCATGCGCCGGGACTTAATATCCGATCGAAGCCGAACATCTCCGGTGAAAGTCTTGTAGACCATTGTGGGACCTCGCCGTAGGATCAAGTATTTGTAAATATTACCATCGATATTTCCAGGCTTACTGTGAGGTGCAGTGGGCCTGGATTACTTAAATAGTGCTTGTTGTGCTATTTTTAGTAAATGTAGCCCTGTAATCAGTAGTTTGTAGAGCTGAATATTTATGTGCTGCATGAATGTTACCTGGGCAGTGTATAATCTTAAGCTTAGACCAGAAGAAATGTTAAACTTCATGGACTGGATTCAGACTCATGAATAGATGGCATTTCCTGATTGTTAGGATTGGATATCGCCTGCTTTCTGCTAAATGTGCATGTGCAAGCACCCCATTTATGACGGTGGGTAGCAAAAACTATGCAGCTAGTACAGTGAGGATGGATCATATCTCTACACGAAAGGATAGTCATCGGTTCCCCATTGCTGCTGCGCTCTGGATCCAGTTCCGTGTCTAAAATTGGGTTTAGAGGATTATTATAGAGATCCATGCTTCTTTAGTTACCAGACATGAATAATCTTCTGGTATGAAATTTTCTATTTGCAAAAGTAGAACCAAGATAAGGCATTATTATGGAAAGGGAGAAATGAATAACAAATATACTTACTTTTAATGCAGCATTCATGTCCTGGAGAGCAGCAAATGTGTCTCCCATCTGCAAGTTCACAATTGCACGTCCCTCGAAGCCCAACATGCTGTGTGGATTGATGTCTAAGGCCACTGTGAATTGGTTCCAAGCTCGCTGAAAAAATCCCTGGGCCTAAGTGAAACATAAAATACTGGTGTTATGCAACATGGTCATTGTGATCACACAGTGCAACAAGGTGAAGATGAAGATCGTCATCATCATCCCCTATCTTTTACATTGTTAAAAATCTTGTGGCACAAGACCACATAAAGAGTATGATGACAGCATGAAGAAGTAAAAGAAAGGTTAACAGTGCATAAAAGTGGAGACAATACGAACTGCCATGTCAGTATCGCCAGTATTTCCTTTAATGTTGCCAATAAAGCTTATATAAAGCAGTCTGTAAATCACTAAAAGTCTCTATCATCGCTAGACATAATTTTATGTAATTGGTAATAGCAGCAGAATAGTATGAGTTTCCCCAGAAAACACACAAAAATATGGTGAACCTTCTTCTGTCTAGTTGTTTGTATTAAATGCAATTGAGTTTGACAAGTAAAAGCTCTCTATTTCAAGTGTAATCAATCATTGAAAAATTGTTGATCTGACTTCTTAACACTAAAAGACAATTTTGACCTTTCAGAATCTTCATAGAGCACTATGTATATACAGTACTATATCAAATTGCTATAATGCCCCCTAATACTACTGAACTATTTTGAACTATCTTAACTTTTAAAGAAAGTGTTTATTCTGGGGAGTAAGGTTTCAACATCGTTGCATAAATAAGAATCTTAACACGTTGACCGCCATATGAATCAGATACTATTCACACTACATCTTTTCAGTGTTTGAATCATTTGAATGAATTTCAACTACATGTACAGCAGGTGGCTTATTATAGGGGTTTTATTTCTACCTGATTTAGGTAACAATAACAATATTTATCACTATAACAAATTTATTCCACCGGACAAAACACCGAACGCATATAACGGTTTGCAGGCCCAGCAAGGGGGGCAGCTATAAGCTTCGGAGGGGCCCCGGCAATCCATAATAAGTATCTATGCATATGTATATATCATGTATATTTATCTATATATATTATAGCATGTGCTTATGTTTAGGAATGTGTGTATATATATTTATAGATATGCAAGTTTGAACTTGTGTGAAGTGTGAATCACGTGTGCACCGCACGGCCCAGTCAGTAAAAAATATTCTCAGGCCGTGCGGTGCATCATAAATTATGATTATTTTATGTTACCTTCAAGAAATTGCAAAACAAAAAGCAGTTAGCCCGGGGATCACAACATTTTTTAATATTACAGCGGTCCACGTGTTAAATATAACACTTCTGTGCAACATACATAGATAGCAGAAACAAGGAGATAAGTAATATCCAGGCACAAGCTGGCTCCTAATATTGTAGCTACCACTAAAAACCAGACTAGACTTGTATTGATTACTGATAACGTAAACATTCTGGTCCGGATTCACAGTTCCGTAGTTTTCGTCCTACATACGTAACTGTGAATCCGGACCTTTATGCCCAAATCGCATATACAAATGTTTCTCTCCTAGCCTGAGATACATTAGAGAAGAACAAATCACTTATCTTATAACATTTGACTGCACTATGCATATAATACATCATGTGGGAATACAGATATAATTTACCTGAAGGTTATAACCCAAACAGATCCGAGCTGCAACACATTTAGGGTTCAGATGAAGAGCCTTCACAAAATCAGCATGAGCACACTTTATGCCATGTTCATGCCCGTATTCCATGTATGCATTTCCCCGGCCAATGAATCCCTCAGTAGACAGGGGGTTTAATTGCAACACCTGGCTGAATGCTTGCACTGCTTCCCCATACTGCTGTAACCTGAGAAAGGAGATCTACTGATATTGTAAACACAGACTTGAATATAGTGTAATGGAAATAATAAAAAATACAATATTGCAGCAGGTTCTATGGGTGCTTGATTGATATTCACCTTTAAAACACAAAGAAGTTAGTTGTCAATTATAGAGGAATTCATCTAGGTTACGGGATCTCATTACACAAACAGTAATGTAATAGCTTGTACTGACATGAATTTATGCAGACATCAGTTACTTTTATTGATGACTTTTATACAACATTTAGTTATGTGTACTGTGTCATATAAATACCACAGCAAGATAAAACAATATATTAATAACAGTATATTAGACAACACATCTAGCCTCCAGGGTCAAAAGTGTGTTATCCTGGAAATGTATCGTTAGAGATTACTTGATTGTGGGCTTTGATGGATGAGTGGAATATAACTACAAAGCACCATATACATGAGAAACAGGCAAGGGGTAATGTTGTCAACAGATATTGAAAGTCCTACTGGCTGTTGAAACGGAGTGAAGAGTTTGAAAGATGAAAGGTTGGCCAATAGTATCAAAGGTGGGTGGATAGCTCAAGGAAGGTAAGGCAAGAGCCTCTTAGGAGCCAATTTCCAGCAACGTGCTGGCGCACTGTAAACATCTCAGCAGTGCAATCTCGGTGATGTTCTGTTTTTGGTCATCGTGGCCAAGTGCATGCTGAATAGATTTATTTTGGCTGCAGCTGCAAATCTAGCCATTATTAAATAGCATAGCGCATAGAAAGAAATATCTGATTTGTAGCTGCTGCCCACAAGCCACTATTATATGAAATAGCCGTTCCGTGGGCAGGAACTGCATATCAGACAATCAGACATCATAGAACGACATGTGGCTTGGGAGCCACAGTTAGCCGACCTTTCTCTATCTTATGTCTAATAGGAAAATCACTTCTAGACACACACACTTAGAGATATGGGGCCGTTTTCAGAAAAATGCTACTGCGCATGCAAGAAGTAACGTAGATTACGTTATAAAATTACTGCGCGTGCACAGTAGCATTTTTTCTGAAAACTCCGGCCGCAAATGCAATGCGGCCGGAGCTCTGCATACACGCAATCTACGTTGCAAGAAGTAACGTAGATTACGCTAGAAAATTACTGCGCATGCGGAGAAGCACTTTTCTGAAAACTCCGGCCGCAAATGCAATGCGGCCGGAGCTCTGCATACAGCCCATTAATAATAATAATAATAATAATAATAATAATAATAATAATAATACATATTTATGGCCAGAGTTAAATAAACATATGTGAAAGCAATGTCAGGAAATGTCTTTACGGAAATTTCCTTTACATCTCAAAATCCTATTCACTGTATTTTAATAAGTCAAATAAGTTTACTAAAATTGTTTGTACAGAATTGCTGAATTGTAACACATCTGAATAGAAGCAGACAATTAATTATTAGGTGAAAACAGTCATGTTGGAAGATTTGTTTAGATAGCTCTTCGCACAAGTTCAGTATAATTACCTGTGATGGCAATTTCCTATCACCTGATGGATCTTTATGTCTCTGGGGGTTTTCATAGCTACAGCTTTAAAGTCCTATCACAAGAAGTGCTGGTTAGTAGTCTGTGTTATTATACTGAAATTATTTTTCATATTATGTAATTAACACCAGTATATGTGATAATTCCTTATTAGATAGAATTAGAAACTTCTTCCCGTTTGTCTTTTATAAGCATCTCTTTTTGAAGACATATTATTGATGGTATTGTGTTGGTTAAGTAAAGAATTCTTTAATTTAGGGATGCATACCAGAAAGATTCAAAATACAGAGCTTGGTAAAATTGTATAAAGCTGGGCACACACCTATGCAGTCATACATGAGATATGATTGCCCTTACAATTTCACCGACCATGGCAATTCCTGATGAGAATGTCGATTGATGTGTACTCACTATACCAATTCACCAGCAGATCCGAGATCATCATCTAAACATCTGCTAAAGCAATCCTGACTCCATACACACTGTTCAGATATCTGCTTCTGTTGCACAAAACACTGTCAGAAAAGTCAGACAGATGGTCGTATTTGCATATATACTACCCATATTTGTCTGCTATTGTACCATTAATGATGATCATTTTCAGGATAGTTATAAAAATAAATCATCAGATGCCTCCTTTTTATCACTAAGAATTAAGATGGTAGAAGTGCACTCACTCTAACATATCATTTCATATAGTCTGCAATTGTAAGATGGGCTTAATAATAGGTTTGTATCAAGCTTAAAACAATCATTCCTTAGTCCCTGAAAGATAAATATACTTTAGACTGTGCTGTACAACTGAAGTTACAATGATCTATAACAAATAATTATAATGCCATTTGCTAGTCCATATTCATGTGTGCAGAACATTAAAACATAAAGTAAATGGAGGTTAGTCATAGGGGACTGGAGTCAAACATCCACTACCGTCACGCTAGCTCCAGCAGCGAAGATTCAAAGCCAGATCTCTGCCATTTGGGCGATCAGAGGCTTACAACTACTGTAAGTTTTCCACACTGTCCCCAAGTAAAATGGGTTTAGTGCGGAAGTTAGCCCTTAGGTATTGTGTACTTGCGTACCTGCCCTCAGAAAGACCTGCAGCATGGAAGTCTGGACAATGAGTATCCAGATCTGTGCTTGAAGGTTGCATGAAACACACATTACTGCATACCTCTAGTGCATTGGCATAATCATGAAGTTCAAGATACAGCAATCCACGATTTACCAGAACCTTAATATCAATTTCTTTCCATCCTCCAAGAAGAAGAACAATAGCATAATCTTTCAATGCCTGAAAAACATTTAACAGGAGAAATCAAACAGGTGCTTTATAGGTGTTAATTTAATTTAATATCCGAAAGACAAAGTAAGATAAACAATGTTACGTTTAAATTAAAACAGAAAACATAGTTTTAAGATTTTACATATAAAGGTTTTGTCAGTACTGTGGTGGATTTGCCCCCTACTACTCTGGAAATGAATTGTATTATCATCACAGGACATAGCTTCCTTCTTATGACTTATTCTGCTATTGTAATATGTCAACTTACTGCAAGTGTATTTGTAAATATAATGTGGTGTGCCAATAAATTGGTCACCAGTTACAGCGGTTATGTCTATGAATAAAAATATTTTTAGTTAATTAAGAAACCGAAAAGCTGCTTGTTGAAATACAAACCACAGGATTGTTTGAAAAATATATAAAAAATTCTATACGTAATATTGTAAAACACAATCTTACAATAACCAGTGCTAAATGAGTAGTATCTCTAGAATAATCAATAATATAGACCAAACAGGATAGACTGAATAAATGGTAGAAACGATGGGTTACACAAATGAGAATTTGATAAAAACTATATGATATTACACAGTTATCCTCTAAATAGTAGGAATGACTAGTCACTAAGTATAAATAAAATAATAGATAGTATATAGTTCTAAAAATGAATCACTTGCTGGATATCAAAAATCATAAAGATCATAGATGCCAAATGTCTTAAGTGGAGTGGATATGCTCAATATAATATTGATAAAAAGTCATAATCAAAGATGAAGTATATTACCACACTGTGTGTGGAGCTCAATGAGTAGCCCGATGCCGAGATCATTAACCGGTGCCATCCTCCATGGGTGACCATGGAAATTGAGCTCAATGAGTAGTCAAAGGGCCGTATATAGAGATCCTTTTCGCGATCGGTCCACAAATATACGCACGGACGGAGCAAGTAACACCCACTAAAACCCCAGTAACTCCCCTTGCTAATCCGTGCTATCGGTGACTTCCGCCTTCATAGACCAGCTGTAACTTTCCGTGGCCTTTTCCGAGCGTATCTTTATAAACACGCCCACTTCCCTTCATTTAAATGTCCCCGCCCATTTCTATGTAAATTCCTCCGTGCGTATTTTACCGTGGGAGATCCGTGTGTATTTACCCACACGCGATTCACAAGTCCATCAGTGAGGCACTTCCGCGTGTATAGTCTACGTGAACTGCGTAAATAAAGTTACTACGCATGCGCAGTTTAAATGTACCTAAAAATATGCACGGAAATCTGCTAAAAAACGAATCTCTGAATACGGCCTAAGAAAGCTCTCAAGCTCTCTTATTCAGTCTTGGTCTATATTATTGATTATTCTAGAGATGCAAGTGTATTTGTAAAAGATATTTTAACATTTCTATATATCTAAATGAAATTTGTAGCGTTTGTAATTTGAAGCTCATCTGAATGAGCCCTTAGCGGGAAATGTTATACTTCAAACATGAAAATGTGAATTCTACAAATTAATTATCTATAATTAGCATGAGGCCTAATGTTAAAAGAACACTGCTATTACATTGGGACTATTATGCTAAGGAATTGGAGGATAAACTGCCTTAGAATTTATTGAACTGTGTGTCTTGCTACAAAAGTGTAACAGATATATTTGTCCACATAAAATTGTTGCTCAACATAATTTTTTTCTAAATTGCCCAGAAATCCTCCAGTTCTGCAGCTCTCAATGAAAGAAACTTTGTATGGATACATTTTATTTTATTTTAGACAGCCTCTGATTCATACCTCTTTATATATCTTCATCTCATGGTAGCAAACTCCTCTGTTGTAATATACAAGAGAGCATGTCGAATCTAACTCAGCAGCTTTTGTTAAATCCTGAACTGCCAATTTATATGCCTGGAATGAACAAAATAGTCATATGTGATGAAAGACAAACACAGTTGAAGCTTTGTGCAGTTATAATATATTCTATCAGGAATGAATCAGGCATATAAGGAATGATAAATAAAGATAGAATTAAGCTGTACAATTTCCTTTGTTTCAGGTACACCCTGACATATTACAATGACAAACATGGTGGATGTCAATGACCTTGTCAAGCAGAATACTTTTGGAATTTAGCATTCATTGGATTCAGATTTTAGGTGGTAAGTTGTGTTTACAGCACACGTCTATTCAGATTTGTGCAGAGAATATTTGAAGGGCTAGCAGGTTATGTTTAGACCAGGCACTCCAGGTGTTATGAAACTACTTGTTCCATCATGCTCTGTCAGGTATATGATAGTCCTGTTGCAGTATATTAGGAACATAGTAAAACAACACCTGGAATGGAAAAGTTTCTTATGTCTGGTCTAGACTAAAGGGTGCAAGGTTTAAACAAATAACACAGTATACAGGTTGTTTGGAGCTCCACTGCAAACTATACATTTATAAAAAATGTATATTATATTCATAAAATAGTGAATGCATTATTGTAAGCACAATAAAAAAAAGTACAGCCTTGAGCATAATTTATATATGGGGTGTGGGTCACTGCTGAGAACGGCCCTTTTTCGAAATGGCCATTTTCTCTCAGCCAGCCAGTTCACACCTGGCTGAGAAATCGATTGCTTCTGCCTTGCTGAGAAGAAGCAATCGATCCACCGAAGAATGAAGATGCAGAGGCGAATAGTGGTATTAATGTAACCCCAATCCTTACCATAATCCTTCCCTTCCATTACCGTGACCCTAACTCTCCCTTTTCATTAGTCTAACCCTACCCTTGGTATACTCTAACCCTAATCCTCCATTCCCTGCAGCCTGACCCTAAGACTCCTTTCCCCATAGCCTGACCCTAAGACTCCTTTCCCCGCAACCTGACCCTAAGACTCCCTTACCTGCAGCCTGACCCTAAGACTCCCTTCCCCGCAGCCTGACCCTAAGACATCCTTAACCGCAGCCTGACCCTAAGACTCCCCCTATCCACAGCCTAATCCTTGAACTCCCCATAGACTACTATTCTCCATAGACTTCCCAATAATAATCACCTGTCTGGTCTGGTTTCCGAATGAATGAATGGATAAGTATGTTGCTATTCATTCATTAATAAAAAAATTATTTGCGCTATTTTCAAAATAGAGACAGCCAAACATATGCTTTTGGCTTTCTCTATTTTAAAAGCAGCATTTTAGAGGAGGTGTAGAGATCCCTTATTTATGCCCCATAGTTTTACAATATGATAGGCAGTGATGCAGAAGCATCAGAAAGCTGGAAATGATGCAGGAGAGCAGGGAGAACACCTCTACAGGGCAGCGCCCTCTGGAGCACTTTCCTTACTGTAATGCACCAACCCAGATAGTGTAATTAGTAGCTATACAGAAACACCCAATGGTAAATTGAGCTGTAGAGTATGGACCTGATTCACACTTAGGATCGAAATTGCGTATTGCTATCCTTGAAGAGCGATTCAAGGATAGCACCCACACACTTGTGTTTTTCCATGTGTAAGTATGCCGTATGTAGAAATAAGAAAGTACTCGGAATATGGCCCTTGAATTGTGCGTGAATTTTGGTACTTCTATTTAGTAGCGATGCAGCCAAACGTTGAGCTACGCAGACATTGCTGTTTGACTTAGACAATAGAAGACAACTCTATCTGTGCCATGAGGAATACACAAATAAAGTTACAAAATAAAAAAAGTAAAAAAAAATATTAAAAATTAAACAGCAAAAAGGATTTGCTGGTCAAGATTGTTTTTTGAAATTTGAATTGAAATGTATTTAAAAAAAAACAAAACATTTTTACAAATGTATCATAAAATAACAAAAAAAATCAATTATGCATACTGGTATAAATAAGGCAAACTTAAAAAAAAAAAAAAAAAAAAAAAAGGAAACATGAAACATTATTAATATATTGAAATTAAACAGAAATACTTGAAACAAAAGGATACCTTGACACTGTTGAAAGTCTTTTATTAAACATCAAAAACCATAGTTTTAAGTAGGTGAACCTTATGTGTGTTAATTAAACGCACATGTGCATTGCTTAAAATAACCCAGCAACTGATGGCTGTGTGTAGTGTGTAGTGTGTATGGACAAATGGACTTTCTTATGGTACAACAAGCTTCAGCAACTTACGAGTGGTCGAGGGCTACCTTAACTTTTCCTGTGCGTATGTTCTTTTACGCAAGGCAATCCTGCTAGTGAATCAGTCCTAACTCTGCTGGCATGCCCATATTGTACATTAATAGTCCATGTGCAACTCATTTGCATTAACCCCTTTAGCTACGCATGTGGGGCTAGTGTTGGACTCACTATCAGTTGGAAGGTTGAGGTACGTGTATGTAAATCACGTGGCTATGTTTTACGTGCATAATTTTGCATTCTGGACATGCACAGTTTATAAAATTGTAATTTAGTAAAATCGTCCTGTATTTGCTTTTCAAGGTGAATTATTAACATCATCATAGTCTAAAGTTAGTATTATTATCTATTGTACAACGTAGTTGTAGTACTATTTAATGACAGCATTAGTTTTACAATTACAAATAAAATATACACTGCATTGGGACCTAAAATATGTGAATATGTACACGTCCTGTAAGAACAAACATTTTTTTTAAATCCAGGCGTCTCAAGTACTTTAACATAAAAGTATCAACCTAATCGTCATAGAAGTATGAGGCATCAGTATTTAGTATTGTTGATTACCATACACTTTTATCGGTGTTCTATGGATTACACATGAAGTTTCACTTCAATTAACAGTTTAGTTGTGTTAATTTAAATCATATTTTGATTCACTACATATTATCCTGGTCCCGATTAGTAGTTTTATGTAGACCTGATCTTATTAATTATATGTTTTGTCCTATGTATATGTCATCCCCTCTCCGTTCCTTACATAAAAGTTATATACCACTTTGAGTTATGCAACGGATTTAGTTATCATTACATGGAGTAAGTTGACTATAATTGAAGTATTAGGAACTTGTTTTATTATTTTCCCATTAATTTATGGTATACTGGACTGTTTCCAATTGCAATGGATTTGGTTTTTTTTGGTTTTTTTTGTTGCAGTCTGTAAAATATATTTTGTGGGATAATCTGCTACATTCACTGGTTACAAGCCCCAACTCCAAAAGGTTGTTAAATAAATCACAATCAGGCATATCAGTTGTGTCACGTTCAATGATTGTTTGGGATCGGTTCCGGGTTTCAGAGATGGAGACAACAGTGTTGGGTTAAAATGGAATTGAGCAGGTTTAATAATAGATGGGTGCATACAGAAGTAACGGTATCTGAGAGTCCCAGATGAGACAATGGTGTAAGTCCAAGTAATAGTTCGCCAGGAGAGATACTGTCCAAAAGTCCAGACAGGGATACCGGCGGGCCAGGGAAATTACGGAATCCGTATGGTAGGAGGTGGAGTTGAGGGTAGCCGTATTAGCAGCGATGAAAGAGGTGGATGGCAGAGTTGTAGTCAGCGGAACCGGAGTAGACGGAACTGGCAACAGCTGAGGTGGATCAACTGGAACGCAGGACTTGAACTCCGGGCAGGACCTTAGGACCGGACCTTAGGATAGAACCTCAGGGCTGGACCTCAGAACTGAAGTGCTAGACTGGACCTCTGGACTGGACCTCAAGACTGCTGGGCTGGACCTCTGGACTGAATCATCAGACTGGACCTCCGACCTGGACACCGAGACTGGACCACCAGACTGGACAACCGGACTGGACAATGCGACTGGACCACTGGACTGGACCACCGGACTGGACAACGAGACTGGACCACTGGACTGGACCACAAGACTGGACCACTGGAC
>WWET01003513.1:6443-18894 GCA_011038615.1 Limnodynastes dumerilii | reverse complement strand
TACGCTGCGTGGTGAGCGTATATCCCCTTCCTTACGCCGGGCGAAGCTAGGGTAGCCTTCACCCGGCGTAAGGAAGGGGCCATACGCCCGCACAGGGGGAGTGCCAAAGGGGAGTCAGCGATGTAACGCTGAGCGTTAGCACGCTCAGCGCTACATCGTTGATCTGGATCAGGCCCCATGTATGCCCAAGCCATCCTATCAGCCCCATCCTATATGTCCCAGCCATCACTGTAGCTTCTTGTATTTCCCCACCATCACTGCAGCCCCCCTTGTATGTTCCCACTATCATTGCAGCCCCCTTTGTATGTGTCCAGTCATCATCCAGCCCCCTTTGTATGTCCCAGCCATCACTTTAGCCCGCCTTATATTTATAGCCATCATTGCAGCCCCATTTTGTATATCCCAGCCATTACTTTAGCCCTTTGAATGTCCCAACCATCACTGCAGCCCCCCTTATGTGTCCAGCCATCACTGCAGCCCTCCTTGTAAGTAACCGGACTCCCATCCTATCTGAGGGACACTATAGACCTGCTAGCACAATAAAAATAATGTACATGTAACAAAATATACTTGGCTTGTAAGTTTGGATATTGAGTCCCTGTACACTAGTATACAACATCAGTATGGATTATAAGTGATTCAATATTTTCTGATTACCAGCCTGCTAATCTCCATAATGAGTTCCTGACTGAATTGTTGAGGTTTGTCCTCACTAAAAATTATTTCTTGTTTGATGACCACATTTTTCTCCAGCTAAAGGGTACGGCGATGGACACGGCATGTGCCCCAACGTTTGCAAACCTGTATCTAGGGTAGTGGGAGCAGGATGTTTACTTTGTGGAGGCCCATGAGTTATATGCTTCCCATATACTCATGTGGCTTTGTTACATAGACGACATCCTGCTCCTGTGGCAGGGTGCTTGATAAGTTCATTGGAATGCTTAACACTAATGATCTTAACCTTAGGTTGACTACTAATAAAAGTCAGAAACAAATTGACTTTTTAGACTAACAGGGATACTTGCATACTGACCAGTTTCTTAAAGCCACTTCAACTAACAGTATATTAAATAAAAAAAAGAAAAATACAGTGCTTATCCTTTAAGAACTATTTGTTGGTGTTGATAATAATAACCTGAACTGCACTTATTTTCAAGATCCAACCATTTTATTTAATAGTACACATACAAAAATATACAAACAAAAAAATGACAAAAATATTAGAAAATCAATCTCATAGCACATATACTTCCGATGCTGACCTAATTAGTGTTAGGGCAATACTACTAACCAAGGCACGGAGTCTAACCAGAAGTCTGGTCTTCGACTAGAACCCCTGATGGTGGGGATAGTCTGCGGACTTCTGGAAGTATCGGCCCCTGGTAAAAATATTCCAAGACAGGCAGGTGGACAATTGCAGAACCAGTGTATACTGACAAGGAGAGAAGGTAAGTGTGAAATGGAATACACACACAGGTAGGCGATTGGGACTAGGCACACCAACCACAGGAGCAAACACAATGGATCACACTACGCACAGGAGTACAGTGGGAAACCATAGACAAATAAGACAGTCAAATAAAAAACAAGACTAACAAGGGCAAATACACAATTAAACACTCACTCACTCACAAGAGGTAAATACAAAGGAGCAACTGGGCAAGGATAACTCAGGAATCAATAGAAAACGAGAGAGAGGGAGAGGGAGAGGGAGAGAAACAAAGAGCATGCACAGACAGATTAGCTGGAGCTATAACAGACGGGATAAGAGCAAGCCAGAAATACTTAACTAGAGACTAGAAGCCTCTGATAGGACAGATTTTGAACAGCCAGTGAACTATTGGCAGTAACCAGGACATCAGAGAGAAGAAAGCGCACGTCCGCAAGTCCGGCTAGCTCCATCTCCACATGGCTAATTTGCATACCGTCATGCCCCTGTAACGGTATGCACATAAGAGGACACCGAGGGAGAGGAAAGATGGCTGTCGCTATGAGCAGGTAAGAGATTACATGCTGCTCTGTTGGCATGTAACAATTAGGTGTACCATACAATATATACCCAGATGTCTAATGTTTTGAGAATATTGCACCTCAGTTAATATCTAAATTATTGCACAAGTCTAAGGGCCAGATTTACTAAGCTGCAGGTTTGGAAAAGTGGAGATGTTGCATATAGCAACCAATTATATCCTAGCTCTCACTTTCTTTTTACATACTAGAGAATGCCAGCTAAAATCTGATTGGTTGCCATGGGCAACATCTCCACTTTTCCAAACCTGCAGCTTGGTAAATCTGGTCCTAAGTCTAAGCCAGTATAATTATGTTGGCAAGACAATAAGACCTTTTCGTCTTAATAGCTTTTATTTTAGAAAAGTTGAACTCCACCATTAGATGTGATAATATGGATCAGCTTCTTTTAAAGAAAGAAGTACAATGGATTTTCACTCTTGACAGTATAGCTCCTAAAGGGTTTTATAGTTACATAGTTGATGAGGTTAAATGAAAACATCTCCTTTACACTCTCTCTAATGCCTGTAAATTTTGGAATTGTACTCTTAGATCTTTATAAGAAGTCTTGTGTGTAATCTGGGGGTGAGTTTTAAATAACTTTTTAATTTCTTCTGTTTGCTTAACTTCATTTCAAACAAACACATTCAGTGATTGGCTGATTAATTGTATTTCTTCATTCACCTGGAGCACTCTAAATACTTTTGACAAAGCGGCGGAACACGCGTCAGGTTTTTCTGGATCACAACCTGAGTCCAGAACCAAGTGCACCGTTGGGATCAGACTATGAATCCTCATTTGCTCCAATAGTGTCAATTTGATGAAACAAGGCACTGCACTGAGACAGTGGTAGAGAAGGCCAGATACGACCCAAAATGGAGAAGCGTGTTTGTCAGGGCACTATAACACGCATAGGGTCAGTGTCAGTCCAGGAGGTAGGGTGCTGTGTGACCTCGCTATTATGCCTTTTCTATTCTGGGATTGATTAATGTATAGGAATATAAGCTACAGAGTTAAGTAATATTTAGTCTGTTTATTTGTTACTTATGGTTTTTATAAATGTCTAAATAATGTTTGTATTTTTAATACTCCACAAAATTGGCTTTCTCTTATTTTCTGATATTGTGAGTGCACTGGTTAAAGGTCAGTCTCACCCACTATGCTCCATGGTATGTGTTTTACTCTTGTGGTTTCTATTCCCCTTGTATGTGTCCAGCCATCACTGCAGCCCCATATGTTTCCAGCCATCATTCCAGCTCCTCTTATATGTGTCCAGCCATCAGTGCAGCCCCCTTATATGTCTCCAGCCATTACTGCAGCCCCCCTTATATGTGTCCCAGTTATCAATGCAGCCTCCCTTGTATGTGTCTAGCCATCACTGCAGTCCCCCTTATATGTGTCCCAGCCATCACTGCAGTCCCTCTTATGTGTCCAGCCATCAGCAGCTCCCCTTATATGTGTCTAGCCATCACTGCAGCCCCCCTTATACATATCCATCTAGCATTGCAGCCCCCTCCTATGTGTCCGGCCATTACTGCAGCCCCCCTTATATCATACTTCCCAATTATCCCACCAGGAGTGCCTGAAGCAAAGAGTAAAAACCAGGAAGTGCTGGGAACTGAAAGAAGGTGATGTGATCAACAAAATTAAACAAAAGACATAAAGTGCAGATAAAAGTACTGTGATCATAACAGACATATAATAAGAGGCAGAACGGGAGGCTGGATGTGACCGACCATTACTGCAGCCCCCCTTATATCATACCTCTCAATTATCCCGCCAGGAGAGTGCAATAGGGGCAGCCACCCAGGAAACCAAGCTTAAGGGGGACATCAGTAAGTTAATATTTAATATTAAATTGTAATTCAGAGTGAAGGGCATCATTAGTTTCATTTACGGGAGCCCTGTAGGACCAAATCTGTTACTGTGCATGGTAGTGGCCACACCATGTGATCAGAAGAGACAGAGAGAGGGAGAGACAGAGAGTGGAAGCGCCGCAGAGGAAGAGAGAAAACATCAAAGTTAAGTAAGAGAATAAACAATCAAGAGACAGACATGGAAGCTGGACAAATAATAAAGGGGCAGGCATGGAGACTGGACATATAAATAGTGGGGGGACATATGGAAGCTAGACATATAATAAGGGGCAGACATGGAGGCTGGATACATAAACTGTGGGGAGACATATGGCGGCTAGACATTGTCATGCATCGGACTAGTGCCGGTCTTTAAATACAGGAACTGGGGACCGTATAACAGGAACCGAAGACTGGATAGCAGGAACCAAGGACTGGAGACAAGATCCGGAAGAGGATTCGAGGATGTAATATCAGCAGGCTAGTTTACCTGTTGCTCTGACAGTGAGGGGATGTCAAGGGAAGATTTAAATAGAGCAGCTGATGAGTGAGCTCCACCAAGCGAATGAGCCACACCTGTGTGCTAATGCCGGAAGGAAAGAGTAAAAACCAGGAAGTGCTGAGAACTGAAAGAAGGTTATGTCATCAACAAAGTTAAACAAAAGACATAAGGCCTGATTCAGACTTAAGAACGAGCTTGAAATTAAGAGAGGAAAGTTACTCCTGGGCTAAACCATGTTGATTTCAGGAGGAGTTAAGTTAATTCTATTATTTTCATGCAGGGATATATCTTTGAATTGCTTACTGCACACAGACCTGACCAGCTTTACTATCACACTTTAGACTTGGCTTGGGATAGGAAACATCACCTCTCAACTCTAATACTGTTTGCAGCAGATGAAATATGACTTCCCTGCAATCAACATGGTTTAGCCCAGGAGTAACTTTCCTCTCTTAATTTCAAGCTCCTTCTTAAGACTGAATCAGGCCCATAAGGCGCAGAAAAACGTACTGCAATAATAACAGACATATAATAAGGGGCAGAACGGGAGGCTGGATGTGTCCAGTCATCAATGCAGCCCTGCTTGTATGTGTCTAGCTATCACTGTAGCCCTCTTGTATGTGTCACAGTCATCACTGCAGCCCCCCTTATGCGTCCAGCCATTACTGCAGCCCCCCTTATGTGTCTGGCCATCATTGCTTCCTCCTCATATGTATTCTAACTATCACTGCAGCCCCCCTTATAAGACCAGCATCACTGCAGCCCCAATTATGTGTTTAGCCATAACTGTATGTCCCAGGCATCAGTGCAGTCCTATGTATGTACCAGCCGTTACTGCATCCCCTTTTATATTGTCATACATTACTGTAGCCCCCACATGTATGTCGAGGAAATCATTGCAGTCCCTTACCTCTGCCCACTGGCCATTCCCTAAATATCTTCTTCCTATTCTTCTTACTCCTTCACGGGGCTCTCTCTGCCTACTAAATGACGCTCATTAGGGGTCACGCCAGTGTCATTCAGATAGGAAGGGGCTGCTGCGCTCAAGATAAACTCTCCATGTTGACAATGTATTGCACTCTCAGCCTGTGCTCTCTTATGCCAGCACTGCAGCACCTTTTATTATGTTGTTATTTTTTTTATATTTTTCTTTGCAGTTTGCTGCTGTGATGCCTCTGGGTCTACGTTATTTAATGTCTTATATATTATTTCTTTCTTTTATTTTCAAGCAACTATGACACATTTTGTAGATGTATATTATGTGGGTTAGTTTAGTTATAACATGTAACCCTGTTTGGTTTGTTTCCCGGATGTCACTTTGCAGACTGTTCTGCAGATTAGTCTCGCAAGATAACACTTCTCTCTTCAGAGACTATCTTATTCCTAATTTATTGATTCACGCATAATGTCAGTAGCCATTCTATTTAATGGGAGTCTCCTTTTTAGTACAGATAATGACTGTGGGCCAGATTCACACCTACGAAGCATATAGTATAGGACCTACTGCGCATACGTAGTAGGTCCTTTACGCAATCTGCGTACCAGTTCGGTGCATAGATTTCCTCTGTTCAATCTATTTAAGACTGCACAGAGTATTTTAGGTAGAAAAAGGCCGCCTCAGGGAGGGTTTGGGTAAAAGAGGGAGGGGAGAGATATTTAGATTAGCTGGGGAGGGCGGGGAGTAGGCGGTTGCGTCAATGTCTGTGTAACATTGCATGGATAGTTAAGGTAGCCCTATGGCACTTGTAAGTGCTATAAGGTACCTAAAAAGGGGGGTGGTATGGGGGCAGGACAGGTGAGTTAGGTGCGTGTCTGTCCGCACCTAACTCACACCAGATCTGTGAGTCCTTTCCAGTATTATCAAACGAATAATGGTATATAAATAGAAGCAAAAAATATTTTACTAACACTAAAGCAGAATGACTGCTGTCTAGGGCCAAGAGCTTGGCCTTCCCAGCAACAGGGCAGGTTTTAGGATGATCCAACAGCTAGGATAAGGGGTGGGTAGTTCTGGTTGGATTAGGGATCTATAGTTAAGAACAGGGAAGCAGGTGCCAGATCTCCTTTTCCTCAGTCCTTACCTGGTTAGGATGTTCTTGCTGTACAGACAGGGCACAGTGCAATGGTAGTGATGGGCTTCAGAAGCTTAAGTTTTTGCAAGGGTACGAAGTTGATGCGTTCACAGGGTCGTACCAGGTTATGGTCTAAATTGAACGCCAGTATCATAGACTGGGTCCTGGTTTGCACCCTGTGGGTGATGGGGTACTGAGGTGTAAAGGTGCTTTTGCCTGTGGTTTTTTAGTTAACAGTTAATTATATTAAAAATAATAAACTGTGTCCCCTATTTAAATACAGCAATGTGTTTATTTGTATCTCACTGTCTGGCTTGGTGGGGGTCTGGCACTAAGCATTGGCACCTTATTAACAAATATGGCTAAAATAGAAATCATTGGTCAATAATATTTGCTGAATAATTCCAAACATTTGTGGGATTTAGCTTTAGTTTTTTGACTGACCAACTTGGTTTTTATTAACTGTAAAATTGTACCTTACTCCTGGTATAATTCTAAGTGACAGGAAAGGTGCCTAATATATGCAGAAATGCATGCCTTGTGTCCCATTCTGGCATAACTGGAAACATGAACTCTACTAGATAACATCTTGTTTATGATTTATTTTTTAATATTTCCATAAGGGCTCTGCCATATATTTTTGGGGTCTCCTGGGCAGGCCCGGCGACAGGCTCTGTGACAAGGGCGAGAGCTGTAGTGTTAATCTGTTCTCTACTGACAGCCTGTGTCAGTGGAGAACTGCTTCAGCTATGAATCATTACATTGGGAGAAATCTCCAGCCTTGCATCCAGCGATGACTCATGCATATACTGTTAGAGGAACTTCCTCTATTCACAGTGTGTCATGCGACCTCTCTGGTTGCCGGGCTGTGGAGACATCTTCCTGTATCTCTGGCCTGCCCCATAGCAACAGTTTGTGTGTGTGTGTGTGTGTGTGTGTATATATAAGTAACAATTCTGTTTCTTCCAAAAGATGCCTTAAAGAAGAGAAAGGCATCTTTTTATTTCTTTATTATATATTTATTTATTTAACCTATTGAAGAGGCATGAGGCCCCCAGATGTCTGTTGCCGGGCCTGCTAATTTGAGAGACATGTTGATGCTGGTGTTCTGGAGCTGAGTAGCGGCCAGACAGTGTAGAGGGCCATGGACAAAGGGGGGTGAGTGCTCAGGTGTAACCCAAAGACATGAGTGTATTAGGCCCCCAGATTTCCGGGCCTGCTCCTGGGTGCTAAATGTGTATATTAGTGTATATTAATGTCTATTAGAATCAGCATTTATTGTTGTCCATAAAATAATGCATTAAGATCCCACCTAATAAGACATAAAACAAGATTTATACAGGAAAGATTTGGCTTATTGAATTTAAACTTAAACTGGGCTTTAGTTTGACTGAGCTTGTGTTGGAAAGGATCCAATTGAATGCTATTCATTTTGAGAAAGCAACATAATTTATTGTACTGACATTAACAACCTTTCATAAACTGAGTTTTTGTTAAAATGACATAATCAGCAAAAACACATTTAAACGAAGAAATAGTTTGCAATGGTCTTACTTACTTTTTTAAAATTACTTTTCCATTTAATCAATTTCCAACACTTACTCGATCATCCTGCCAGCTCTGACCTTTTATTCTATTCTCAGACAGCATTATCTTTTATTTATCTCTTCCGAATGCACCATGTATGTTCCATTTCTAACCTTTATGCAATAAAATTGGGAAACTTTGTTTACTTTAATTCTGCTGATACGTTTCTGTCTTATTTATAAAGGGGGACTGAGATAACCCAGAGGACAGGAATGGAAGCTAACAAGAGATAGGAAAAAGTGCAATAATAAAACACAATTCATGAGATAATTGCCTATATGATTAAATGAATGAAGATCCCAATTTTTTCTGCAGAATGGAGCTGATTCAGAGCTCCACTTACACCTATTTTTTTATGTGTAAGTTCAGTGAGAAATATACCCGCACACAGGGGCTGCTATCAGATTTTGTGCAGCCCAGGACACTTCCACCGCCTCTGCTCCCAATTTGACATCATCGGTGAAGTCACATGGGACCTGAGTTAAGAAATTGTTCCCTGCATATTGGCCCGCTAATGATAGCTGGCCCCATCACCTCTCGACCCAGGACAATAGTCCACACACGGCTGCCCCTCCGATGGCAGCCTTGCCTGTGCATGTGTACAAGGAAAGCAAGCACAGAAAAGCAGACGTATGGTGACTGATCAGACTGCAAATAGCTCTATTTCATCTTTATCCTCCAGAGGCTACTTCAGACTGTACATATATGTTAAGTCATAACCTATTGGCAGCCAAAACCCAAGTAGGGCAATTTTGGAAGTCTTAAACTATCCCCACTATTTCCAAAGTTATTGCAAAGGTATCCTTCTGAAACTCTATGGAAACTTTGGTAGTTCTATACTCCTCTAACCCTTCTTCTCCGGCATTGGTCTGGTTTAACTTGGCTGAGTTTATTGCTAGTTCTCCTGGAAATCCGCCTGGGCTTGTATCTATCCTTAGTGAAGCCTCTGAAAGTTTAAGTTCAGAAAATGGGGCAGCAGACTGATAGGGAAGTTGATACAACGGATGTACTGACTAAACTATACAATTTGATTCTACCACCTCATGCTCTCCTTGTAACTCTAGACGTGGAAGCTCTCTATATGAGCATTAATCAACATCAAGGTATAGAGGCCGTAAGGTATTTTTTGAATCAATCACAACCCCGACCCCTTAACGACTTTGTCTTGAAATGATTGAATTTCGTTTTGTTCCAAAAATGTTTTGTCTTTGGTCAACAGTTTTTCCTGCAATTGAGAGGTACCGCCATGGGGACCACCTGCGCTCCCACCTATGCCAATTTATATCAGGGCTGGTGGGAGCGCGAGGTGGTTTTTACGGAGGCGAATGAGCTCTATACGGATCAAATCCTGATTTGGTTAAGGTTCATCGACGACATCCTCCTTATTTGGACAGGTTCAGTCGATGACCTTATGACATTTGTTAATCTGTTGAATACTAATGATTTCAATCTGAAACTTACTTTAAAGCATAGCACGTCAGAGGTGGAATTTCTTGATTTAAAAATACATGTGGCTACCAATGGACAAATTTTCACTGACATCTTTAGAAAGGAAACGGCTACAAATAGTCTACTCCTTAGCTCTAGTCAACACCCTAAATCTACCATGAAGGGGATCCCCAGCCTCCGTCGTAACTGTTCTAAAAATTCCACCTTCGAAATTAGAGCCAAAGAATTTACGTAATCGACTCCAATCTAGGGGCTACAGTAAGAGCTGTTTAACGCAAGCCTATAATTGGGTGAAAAACTAAAGCAGAGAAGAAATTCTCTTCTCAGGCCCCAAACAAAAAGAACAGACACGCTCCATTAGACTGGTGGGCTTTTTTTGCAGGGCAGCCAACTCTATTCTTGATATTATCAACAAGCATATCAAAATTCTAACCTCTGATCCAACTCTAGCGGATGTAATTGGCACGCATATCAAGATGAGTTGGCGCAGATCAACAAACATTAAAGATTTAGTGGTCAGCAGCTACTTAAAACCAATTAGGACAGGAGGCCTAAGTGTCAAGGGATGCCACAAATGTGGTAAATGTTTGGCTTGTGATATGGTCATTCCCAAAAAGAACTTTACTGACAGATATAATAAGATTCACTGGATCAAAGACTTTATAAATTGTGATAGTGTGGGGATCATCTATTGCCTTTCCTGCCCATGTGGGTTAAACAACGTGGGCAAGACAAGACGTAAAATGAAAGTTCGGATTTTGGAACACAGACGTTCCATTATCAATGCCAGAAAAGATAGTGAAAACTTAAAAATATTAACACCAGTTGCCAAACACTTTATGTTACACCACAATTCTAACTCCAACCTACTGAAGGTGTATGGTATGCGGAAGGTTAAACGAGATTTACGAGGGGAGAATTGGGATCAAACTCTCTTACAACAAGAATGTAGACTGATTTTCCTCATGGACTGTGTTACACCAAAAGGTCTCAATGAAAATATTAGTTACACAATGTTTTTGTGAACTGGCTTCCCTGTATTCATTTATGATCATCATTATTGTTGATATTAAAGCAACCCCTCCCTCTTGTGATTTCAGATCATTCTCCTACCTATTCTGTAATCTAATGAATTGATGCTTTTACCTTTTGCTTGATGGACCATTGTGGTCTAGATCCTGACTATTTTCTGGCGCCCTCTGGTGGTTAATTTAGGGCTATCTATATCTAAATAGTACTTTTCACTTGTAAATTTGAGTGATATATGAAACACACAATAACTCTATTGTGACTCATAATTGGGATTATTGTTACCTCTATGTTTTACAAATCAGACTGTGTTTGCTATTATTCATGCTTTTGGGTTCAGCACGGTTTGAAATATGCCGTTCCGTTGAATCCAGCCCTATGCACATGTGATGTCTGTGATTGACATCCGGATCACCTTAAATCCACACCCACCAGGCCTTATCCTTAGGCGCTTGTTTTTACCTTGAGAAAGCCACGGCGAAACGCGCGTTGGTAAGGGGGCATGCCGAGGTGCACCTCGTCGGCCCCATGTTATTATCGTTATTCACTTTCACTGCTGTTTGTTTTATTTATTTGTAATCTGCTGAGTGTTAGGCGGCTGTATGCCGATACTATATCATTAGGTCAATAGACTACAAACTCTATAACCATATCTGTACCACTTCCACGTGTTCTCTAGTTTGTTTACAATTTTGGAGTGCACACACACGCTCGCTAGTCACAGCTTGAGCAGACATCAGTGATCCTTGTGGGTCAGCTTGCTTTTGACAAGGCGAATAGCATTCATTGGGGAATCTTATATACAAAAATGCTTTCATTTGGAGTAAGTTATTAATTGACATTTACCCTGTATTATATGCTGTATCTGTTTATGTGTCATTTACATTGTAGCAATGCTGTGTGACAATTTCATGTACATCTGAGCTAAGATTTGATGACACACGTGGTATTTAATATTTAGACTTACCCAGTGGCAACAGTCCAACCACTATCTAATATGTATATGCATGTATATATATATACTGTTATCTGGTGATAAATTTTTATATATATTTTTTTGCCTGCTATCTGGTGTCTGACTGGACCTATGCCCTGCAAAACAGATCAGACTATCACTTTATCTCTAGGGGATTAGTGCAGGGAAAGATATACCCCTATTGTGGGGCGAAGTTCCGCCGTGAGGCGGCAGGCACAATCCTAGGTTTCAGTTTTCCCTATTTGTTAGTACAGGGAGTTTTTGTCTGATCTGTTTTTTCTCCTGAGGGTGCGATAAGGCACCATAACCATATACGTATATAAGAAAACAATTGGACTTTCTCCCTGCGCATGAGAAGTATCGCTAGGGAACTACACGAAAGACTGGACCACCTCCAGTCAAATAGACAATGTAAAAAAGAAATTTATAGTCCCCAATAAATTTAACCAAAGTCAAACAGGGCGCTTTCTACTCTTGCAAAAACTGGATGTAAATAACTTTCCTTTCTTTTGCACTTTTTCAAATTTGCCTCAATCACCAGATTCGAATCATAGGTTCATACAAAGAAAAATAGAAAAAAACGGAATTAAAAAAATGTACAATTTATTTTCTGACACTATTTAAAACCACAAGTATTTCTCCTTAAATAACATACACAATATGGAAATGACCACTAGGGGGCAGCGTACCATGTATTGCAGAGGATCAAGATGTTAAATCAGCGCTGTATGGAACCTCAGCTCAAACAGGAGACGCAAAATCCCATCAAACACCGACAGACATGTAAGTATAAAAAACAGCTCCCCTAGTAACCACCGACGCGTTTCAGCTGTATTCCACAGCCTTTATCAAGGTGCACGAGGGGAACAAGTGAGAGTGGGGTTTTTAAATCCCACCCTTCGATTTCATTGGAGCAACAATACAGCTGCCTCGTTATAATCAACAACGTTACAATTTATAAAAACAAAGAATT
>WWET01003512.1:155605-169742 GCA_011038615.1 Limnodynastes dumerilii | reverse complement strand
AGGTGACGCTGTGCTGTGTCTCAAAATCATTAATCTTACTTTTAGTCATGTTCATTATCTCCTTGCATTCTCCAATCACTAGGAGCATAAGATCCAAACTGCATTTATTTAAAATTGATACCCAGCGTCTACAAAAGTCTGGATTTTGTCTCCCGATGGTGGGAATATTGGAAACACGAAAACCTCTGGGTATTTTACGTTCCTTGTGATAATCCGATAATGTTATCCCATGAAACAAAAAATCCATTTCTTTTTTCTTTAATCGTATAAGGTCTCTGTACAATTCCAGGTTGGTTACTGTTCCCCCATGCTCCGACCATTCTTCGGTGAATCTAATGGATTCTGCTTCAATATCCGAGAAGGACAACGTTTCCGTGATGGGGAAATGGAACTGGGGCAAATAAGCCCTCTGCACGTCTTCCTCACTTGACTCCATAGCTGGCCTAGGTTGTTCCCCAGCCATAATAGTCCGTGCTGCAGATCTTGTCAAGAGGATGTAAAATGGAATAATAGGAGGGTGCCTTCACTAGGTGAACATGCACCAATATACATATATATCCAAAATGTGCGGCACTCCTCTATCCGTGTGTGTTTGCGTCCGTGCCCCAGCTAGGATCAGTTGCACTGCCCGAAATATAGAGGTCTGTATTGCTTGGCACTGGATGACTTTTAAATAATCACAAAGACATCAGGTTTGTCAGGTGGATTCCGACGTTTCAGAATTTATTCATTCTTTCATCAGGGACATGATTGAATATATATATGACATGATATATATATATATATATGTATATACACAATACATCCACAATAGCTGGCACTCGGACCAATGGATACCAACCAGATACAGCCTTCACTCAAAACATGTAGACCCAACCAAAACAGGGTAGACATATGCCCCATATAGGGCATAGAAATCTGGATGTTGTGAGTAACAAATGAATAGTGAAACCCACTAGTGCAGGTACAGGCAAAATCTGCCTAATCCACTCATCTACTCACAACATCCAGATTTCGGAGTCAGATTTCAGAGTCCTTTAAGTCCACACTTTTCTCCTTTCTGTTGTATACGTATTTCTTGTACTTAGCAGCACCAAGTGTCGATAGGTTATTTTTCTAACAGTGATCATACACTTATTTCTCTTCATCCCATTGTCAGTGCGAATACTTATGTTAATTGATACATATGGATATTGCTAACTAACTAAATCATACTCCTTGGCATTTACGATTTGTAGACTGTGTCACAGTCCTCCAAGATACCAAAATATAGACTTATAAATGAAATTCAAGTTTTGAATAATTGTGACGTGTATACATTGTGATTTCATTTACTATATTCACATGTTATGGCTTTCAGAGGCAAGCAAGCTGGTTATGTCCTATGTAGCAGCTGTCTGTGGTAAAGGGGCTGAAGTTAACCAAGTAAAGGAACAGTTGTTGCAGTCAAATCCAGTCCTGGAAGGTATGTTCAAGGTTTATTTACTGATGATAATGTAATAAACCAATTATATGATTTGATAATTGTCAGATTTATTGAAGTTATACATTTGTATATAATTCAAGGGCAAAAGAGAAATGTCTTAAAAATCAAACAAAACTATAGAAATGGAACAATGGAGAAGATCGGTCACTCTTTTGGCTTACTGGTTTATTTTCCAACATGTTTTATTAGGCAGGAATAATTATTATGTAGGATGGCAAATTGATGCCCTAGAAAATAGGGAGCTTGTGTAGGGTATATATGCTAAGTGTTAGTTTTTTTTGTTGATATTTTTAAGGATAGAGATGAATAATTTGATGTGTATTTAAGCCATGAATACAGACACCTTTTGAAGGGCCTGATCCACAATTAAGCAAGTCAGAAGACTTTTGTAAGTCTCTTGCATAAGTCCCTTTACAAGTAACATTGGCACATGCACGTGCCAGATGTTATGCTAACGTAACTTCCTACGTACAAAACTCTGTTCTGTATGTTAGAAGATCCGAGGATAGGGGCCGGCCCTTCACTTCCTCATGCCTACTCCCCACAAAGGTGGGGATAGGATGCAGATCTGTGTGGAGAAGTTAAGGTAGGGTTCTGGATCCTGGCACACACGGCACAGACATGAAAATTTCTAAATCATAATAAAAATGACAGCATTGGTAAATAGTTAAAATAAAATTTTAGAATTTAAAAGTGTAGATTATTTTAACCTTATTCACCAAGAAAGTAAATAATCAATAACTATATTTGTATTTTGAAAATGTTCTTTCTTTTGTTTGGAAATAACAGCATTTGGAAATGCAAAAACTATGAGGAATGACAATTCTTCTAGATTTGTAAGTAATATGTAAACAATTTGTTATATTTGCATTAACTTCTGGACACTTATTGACTGTTAGAAATTAAGTGACTTTATTTTTTAGTTACATACGTTCTTAGGCATGTTTTTAGGGACACTCCCTGCAGTAGCAGTAGCAGTATTCAGAGGCCAGTAAATATCATATGCTGTGTGATTGTCAATAAAATGCACAGTTTTAAAATCCTAAATCTGAAACCTATTTGGGACATTATATATATTGCTCAAAAGTATGTTTAACCATGGTAGCTTAATATTTTTTTCCTCTGCCACCACGATGGCAGCACCTACTAATGGGTTTATTCTCCCTGATTGGAGTCATCAAAGGAAAGAAAAAGAGACACCTGAGTAATATAAACGCCCCTTCCTCCTTCCTTCAGTGTCTTCGTATTTCCAACTCAAAGTAAGCAAATTAGTTAGACAGAAACTATAATATACAGGGAGGGGGAGCTAAGTTCTGCCATTGATGGAGTAAAGGAAACCACATTACCAGGTAAAAATCTGTAATCTATCTATCTTTTTTATAAAATGTTCACAAGAATATTAAGGATATATTTAACTGAATGGCATAGCTACAGGTAATTTTCCTCTACACATTGTATGAAACTAATAGGTTACAGACTATTGTTCACAGTGATTTGCATGTGATGGAAATAGGGAAGTTTATACAAAGCTTTTACAAAGCAGTCATTGTGTATGTCTTGTCTTATCTAGACGTTCAAATGACAGTCTTCTTGATAATATTCCAGAAAAATGATCATAACAATAGAACAATTGCATGGCTTTACATAATATCACCTCCTAATAAAATGTTACCATTTTATAATTGTTTTTTTTGTTTTTTAAAGGGGAAATACATGGATATCGAATTTGATTTCAAGGGTGACCCACTTGGTGGTGTTATAAGTAACTGTAAGTATTAACTTAATAAATAAATACCTTGGTGTAAACACATTTTTCCAATAATTCAAGGAATTACAATTTTTTTAGATTTTATATATTTATTTTTTGAGGAATGTAAACAGACAAAATACTGGTGAGAGAGAAAAAAGTTTTACAAAATATAAGTTAATACAATCTGAAATGGATGGTCAAAGCTCCAAGTAAATATGTTATAAATAGATTACATAATCTATAACAGTGATCAAGAACTTTTTTGTATCATCACCAATAAGTGTTATGAGCGTTTTACAGACTTTCTGCAGTTCAGCTCAAAGCATCGCATTGCTACAGTGTAGTTTATCAGTAAACATAAGGAGGTCCTTTTAAAAGAAAGATGGCTAAGTGTGAAAGCCATAGGAGCACTTAAATATTAGTTTTTGGAGGTCAGTAGTGGCACACCAAAATTGACCTTTAGTAGAATGATCAGGGAGCCTACTAGCCACAATTCCTTTAATGTATTGGTTTTCTGGGGCCGAAACCACAAACTTATAAAGTTTATATATTGCTTTTTGTAAACCTATTTTGATAGTAGCTTTGGTTACCTGAAGTTTCACAACAATACTGTAGTTTAGAGCTCATTGATCTCTACGTTGATATTGGTCAGTGTTTTAGGGGTTTTACTAATGACTAATAATTTAGCTTTCCTTGAGCATCCTTCATCCTTGGTATCACCAAGGTCAGACTGGTGCAACTTGATATACCTAATTCATCACTGATAGAGCTAATTTGTTTTGTATGTGCTTGTATTCTGACCATGTCCAATACAAAAATCAATAACGGCAATAACTGCAAACATCATTCAATGATTAAATGGTGAAATAAACCTAAATATATGTGGCGAAACATTATATATTTGTTAGTTTGAAGCTTTGGACGGTTTCTCTATTGAAGCATTTAGCTTATTTTACTTAATGAAATAATTTTCCCACACATTGGGCCTGATCCTGACTTACGCCCGCCATCGCTAGGACGGCGGGCGTAAGATCGGCTGAAAAGCCGACCTGCGCATGCGCCGGGCAGATGTTGCCCGGAGTCGCTATGGCAATGCCTGATCGTGGATCGGGCGTCCGTAGCAGCGCCGTAGGGACGCTGGAGGGGATGTCCCCCAGCGTCCCTATGTTCAGGTTAGTGTAGGTGGGCGGGGGGAGCTAGTTAAATGAGGGTTGTTAGGCGGGCTAAGCGGCCATACGCTCCTGTGCGAGCGTATGGCCCCTTCCTTACGCCGGCTGAAGTTAGGGCAGCCTTCAGCCGGCGTAAGGAAGGGGCCATACGCCCGCACAGGGAGAGTGTCGGGGAAAGTGAACGCCAATACGCTGTGATTTATTAAGCACAGCGCATTGGTGTAGGTCTGGATCAGGCCCATTATCTCTAAACTTACCACCCTTCAGTTTATATGCAAGCCTTCATACCTTTCTTTGAAGGCATGCCTTCTTATACCTGCTTACATTCCTTGATATATTTGACAGAAGCTGCCATATTCCCCCCTATCCCTTCTTAATGTGACGCTATACATGTTTAGTTCCTCAAGTTGGGTTGCAGTCCTGATGGCCCTATATCGAAACCGTCTGGGCGTCACTTGCGGGGCAAGGCGTCACATGTATTTCCCGGGCACCAAAATTTCTGGCAGCAATCCTGTCTTCAGACAAAGGACTTGCAATTGCTTCCTTTATAATTGCTTTCTTTGTATCAATATTTTTGTATAAATGTGGTCCCTTTCCTTTTTTTTTTCTTTTGTGCATATTGACCCTAAGAAATTAAGATGATCAGTCTGTGTTGTCACCCTTGACCAGATTACAGATTGCAGCCTTGATAACCTTCTCAGCCTACTTCTGCTTTTGCTTTTTCTGAATTTGATAAAGGCCATGTTTTTTTGCTTTAACTAAACATACTACACAGGGGCATAACTAGAACATTGTGGACCCCATAGCAAAATTTTGAATGGGTAACCACAACTGGAATGCATTCTCCGTAACACAGAAAAAGCTATTTCTGAAATAAAGATAGCCAAAAACTTATTTTCAGCTATCTGTATTTCAAAAATAGTTCTAATTATACTGCCGCACCCGACCGATCAGGTGAGTATTACATGGGAGCCTATGGGTAGTTTTGGGGTTGGAGTCTATGGGGAGTTTTAGGGTCAAGCTGCGGGTAAGGGAGTTTTAGGCTAAAGCCCCACACACACTACATATTTTTAAACCATGGGCAACATTTTAGATCACTTTAATCGCCTATCAGGATGCATAAACACTACACACAACTTTCAGTTGAGCCTTCATTATTGAATGGTTTGATCAATTCAATTAAACTTTTTAAAAGATGCGATCAAACGTTTTTGCGTACTTTGCAACAATCAGAGATGATCGTTGCACCGTACACACATGCACGATATCGTTCAAAACACTATTATCGTTTAAAAAACTGTAGTGTGTATGGACTGTGGTCCTCCGTCTCCTTACAGCAGTGTCCCTGTCCCTGCACCTGACTAATGACTGTGACTGTCCCTTTTTCCGGACAGTACTGAGTATCCCCATTTTCTGATACTGTCCCCATCTTCTTACAGCGCTGTCTGTCCCCATAACCTGGCAGTGCCATTCCCATCTCCTAATAGTGCTGTCCCTATATCCTGGCTGTGTTGTTCCCATATAGCTTACTCCCAAGTCTCCATTTACCAGCTACACAACCAGTCAGCAGCCTCCTGAGTCCTAAAATGATGCCCTGGGACTCCTCACTCCTCTATGTTCTCAATGCTGACGTCATCACATCAACATCATTGTAGGAATCACAGAGAACCTGGAGCAGATTAATTCTAATCAGATGGACTAAACTGGAGGCTGTAGGGAGCACTGTGGAATCTCTCTGTCCGTTTACTGTGACCCTCTATTCCTCTAATGCAGTTCTGTGAAGACCTGTTTGCAGTCCCCGCATAGAATGAGGGATTTCCGAAATAGGGGCATCTGAAATGGAGGGGTATTCGAAATAGGGGCATCCTTTTCGGATGCCCCTATTTCGAGTACCCCTCCATTTTAGAATTTTTTTTTCAGAATGGGTGAGTATGCCGATTGGCATACTCGCCCATTCTTTTTCAGAAATGCTGCCGCCGCTACTGCAGGACCCCCACCACGGGAAAGATGGGTAGCTTCTCCAGGGTTAGGCTGTGGGGAAGGGAGGGTTATGGTCAAGCTGTGGGAGAGAAAGGGTTAGGGTCAGGCTTCGGGAGAGGGAGGGTTAGGGTCAGACTGCAGGGAAGGGAGAGTTGGGGTCAGGCTGCGGGGAAGGGAAGGTTAGAGTTAAAATTAGGGGAAGGGTTGGGGTAGTTTTCAGGCTTACCTTTCAAAGCACCGTGTTCAGTGCTCCGTGGATCGATGCATCGAGGCATAAGCAATCGAAATCCCAGCCAGTTCAAAACTGTCTGGGAGAAAACGGCCCTATGGAAATGGTGGCGACCTGTGCTAAACCAAGTGACACCACAGTACCTGGGGTGAATTCTGGGCTGGCGCCCCCTTATGCTGCCAGGCCCCAGAGCAATTGAAACCATTGCAGTCCGTATAGTTACACCCTCGATGTTACCTCTTTTGTAGACTAATTCTTTCTTTTTTTGGGGCGTTTTCCTAACTTTTCTGATAAAAGGGTCTGTTTCTGTTAATAATAAACTTTTTAAGTTTTACTATACTCCTTTCAATATCGCCACATTGCGAAAAAATCACTTACACATTTTCTCATTTCCACAAAATGATACTTCCTAAATTTAGTACCTTTGTTTTAATGTGTTACAAGTCTCCTCCTTGTCTTTATACTGAAACATACCTCTTGATCACTGGATCCTAGGTTCTCACCAACACTTATTTACTTTTGAGATTCTTTCACCATTTGTAAGTATTAAATTAATTCATTTACCAGACCAAGAGGCACTAGATAACTTTATTTTTATAAGGCACTAAACTATTCAACAATTGCATTTGTTGTGATGGCTTGGGACCAGATTCATACTTGCGAGTGTGATCCGTAGGTGCGGATACAAATGTGTCCACACCTACTTCTCTGGTCCCCTCCCCTGGGCTCCCATTTTTAGGTGCCTAATGGTACTTACGATTGCCGTAGGCAACTTTTAAGTCACTGTGCATATTTTTCCTCTTAAAAAATACAATCCCCAGCCCTCCCTCCCAGCCTAATTTACATCCCTCCCCCCACCCACTTTACCTAATTATCCCTGGAAGCTACCGTGGCACGCCTACTTTTACCTAAAAAACTACATGCAGTCTTTAAAGATGGGGCAGATTGACTACGCATGCCCAGTGGCAAAAATCGGCCTTTCCTTCTTAGGTGTGAATCCAGTCCTTGGACATTTAAAACAAATAATTACTTGTAGTGTTTAATAAAAAAAATACATTTAAATTAATTTGTTTTAAAGCAATTATTCTGCTATATACTTTTTGTTTTTAATTAATTTTTAGGAGTGGCCCTGCTGCTTTAATTTTCCTTTTTCTGTTCCAGTATAATGCGCATACATATAAAGTCACATACTGATTTGCTGGCAGGGAATGTTTTATGTGCCATTCAGAAAAAAGAGAAATACATTTAGAAGGCATTGATAGTTAGCCAGAACATAAAGGTTAAATCTTGTATTCTAGACTTTCTCCTTTTATACTGTAAGATGAACCTAACCTTTGTTTGCTTTGATCTGTCAATAAAAATGATCTTGTCATAGTTCCATAGATGCTAGATACATCTCCAGACAGGCTGTCCTTTATCAGGCAGACAATTCGTACTGAGTCAGCTGAATTTTACAGTTTACCACTCACATGACTGACTGTGTTAGCTTCACGGTCAGATCAAGGCACCAGACAAAACAGATATCTTCAGAAACTAGGAACAGTTTATTGATGGAACAAGGTCAGAATGCAAAGCTCTTTTTCCCAATCCCATCCTCCAAAATTCACAATTCTTAGGTTAACAACTTTATTTTCCTTAAGATGTAAAGACGTCCTCATATTATGTTACCCTGACTTTACATGAATGTTCTAAGCAGTAATTGTAAAAGCTATATCAGTACAGCTGTCTGGTAAGAAATGTAGGTTTTGAGTTCATCTCAATATACTGGCTACAAATATGTTTATCTGTTGGTGATTGATCTTTTATTGCTTCTTAACCTATTATTAGCACGTTGTTCAGACTACATTTTCAATGACATACTGCCACTATACCTTCCTCGCCTGTGTGCATTTGGTAGGAGTGGATATGAGTATTAAGGTAGAGCTAAGACAATGTTGTATGCTTCCAGAGACCTGGGACTAGATTTGCTAAGCTGCTGTAAAGGAAAAGTGGAGATGTTGCCCATAGCAGCCAATCGGATTTAAGCTTTCACTTTCCTATTACATACTAGAAGAGACACCCAATTTATACATGCAAAGTGTGTAAATTGGTTGTGTGGATGGAAATGTTACGCAGCAGATCTCCTGTCGTATGGAACGCAGTCTTATAAATTTGAGACTGGGTTACTTGATGATTGTAATTATTTAAGAAGCAGAAAACTGTTACAGAAGCAAAACGGGGTGTGGTTCGCCAGTACGATGTGTTGATTTTTGACACACATTCTGGCAATGCAGCGGTGACACCGCAGTGCAGCGGTGACAGCCTAACCTTAACCCTTTATGTCCCACAGCCTAACCCCAAACCTAACCTTAACCCTCCAGTCTTAACCCTAACCTTCTATGTTATGAAGCTTAACCTTAACATCTCCCTTCTGTAAACTCATCCCTGTAGAGCAATATAGAGCCAAGTACCTGTTCCCAATAGTAAAAAAAACTAATTTGGAGCATTTTGGCGCTGACACAGCCACAATTCAGCTGACGACTGTATCAGTGTCGAAATTGTGCTTTTCGTACCAGAAACCACATCCCAGCAAAACTACATTATAATGTCCACAAATTTACATCCTATTTTAAAGGACTTTTGTATGCCAAATAAAAAGCCAAAGAAACCCATTTATGCAACTGATGTTTTCTTTTAATTATTTTTAAGACTTAGGATTTAGCAGACTTTGCACCTGAGGCTGGAGGTAATGGACATCTTTGATCCCCAGCAGATGTTAAGTCAGTGGGCAGCTGTAGATTTTAATCTTCAAATGAATAAAAGTATTTTAATCTGCTTGTGTAGAACATTTCAGATTCATATAGACAGTCTTAAGGCTAGCTTGGCCAAGGTAGTGTGAGATCATATTTTCCCTATCCCTTTTGTCTATACAATAAAAGGTTCTTTTTGACCTGATAATGTTCTTAGCTGCAACTTTTAGGAATGGGCTAGTCTTTTATTAAGATAAAAAATTGTAATTCTACCAAAATAAAATATACTATTAAAACAACTAATTAACATCTAATGTATGTCAAAGATTTTTCACTTAATGGGTGAGCAGCAAAATGAAGTTGACTAGTTCAATGCATACAGTTGCCTTCTACCTTTTGTGAAAAACTGAAGCCCAGACTACCCGATATACCAATGTTAGTAGCTCCATTAAAACAGGAGCATTGTAAGAGGAAAGGGGGAAAAATATGATGTTGGAACTGTGAGAGGCAGTAGACCACATGCCATGTCATTTAGTGGTACATTATTATTCCAGATATCATAGGGAATAAATGAATTCTCAGATAGAAGTTCTTTGTTGGGGAATAAATTGGATATTAGACTTGTCATGCAGAAATGCCCTTGTTATGATACTGGTGTCCCGCTTCCCAGGGCGCAGAGTCTAACTGGGGCCAGGTCTTCGCTAGAGCCCCTGATGGTGGGGATAGACTGGGCTGCAGACCCCAGCAGGTTGCGACCCCCAGTAGGCAGTAACCAATATCAATACAGAGTCCTAAGAGAGAACCCTAACAGATGGCACAGGAACGGATGCAGTAACGGGTGCAGAAAACCTGGACTGGACAGGTTAGAGACAAAAAACACGGATAGGGCAGGTAGGTAATGCACCACAGATACCAGTTCTGAGATGGAGAGGTATAGGGAGGCAAGTATGCACACTGCAAGCACTCACCACAGTTACTAGTACCAGACTGGAGGAGCAAAAAGAGGTAAGTATAAACAAAGCAGGCACTCACCACAGTTACCAGTACAAGACTGGAGGAGCACTGAGAGGTGAGTATAAACAAAGCAGGCACTCACTACAGTTACCAGTACAAGACTGGAGGAGCACTGAGAGGTAAGTATAAACAAAAGCAGGCAGGTACCCAACACAAACCACTCACACAGACAGAACGCCAGGACGACTAGCAGGAACAAGCGTCAGGTAAAGGAACAGGCTGAGAACATGAGGATGAGAGACCAACGAGCAGGTTAGAGTGGGCACTATTACCGGCGCCAAACAGACGCCAGAAGGATTCAAGACAAGTTACATGCTGCCATGGCGTGTAACAGCCCTTTTGTTTAAAGCTTTATTTATACAAGCTACAAGAGCACAAATCATTGCACTCTTTGATCCTCCAATCATTCAGTTGGATCAGGTGACTGTCCTAAAGTTGTGTTAGTGACTTTAAATATCTGTAATGGTGTAATAGGAAGGTAATGCCATTCTTAATTATAGTAGTGAACCCTGCTAAATTATTATTACTGTCTGTGATTAGGGTTGTGTTTTGTTTTGGGTTTTTTTCTTAAAAATTAAACAAAAATATTACCTCTTTACAATAACAATATGTTTGTCATGTTCTTCAATATGTTGTAACAGAATATCCCATGAATACAACCGTTCTATTACTGTAGCTTTCTTACAAGAAATAAACAAGCAACCCCCTCACCATTCCGACACACACACAATATTCTAAACTCTTACTAATACCCCTTTCACATCACCACCCCGGCAATATCCCGGGTTCACAGACCCGGGATATGGCCGGGGCAGCAGAGGATCCCAGGGTCACAGACCCCGTTTCACACTGCAGGGCAGACCCGGGAAATTCAGAGACCCGGGTCTGCCCTGTCGTCAAAGCAATGCATAATTTGTTTACCGTTGCTCTGGCAACACTTGTTGCCAGAGCAATAGTAAAAAAATTACACCAATCAGGTGTGTTAGGTGCTACCTGGGTTGAACAACCCGGATAGCACCTTTCATACTGCACCCCTACCCATGTTGGACCCGGGAATAACCCTTTTTTTACCCGGGTTGAATTCCCGGGACTTCTGACACGGGTCCACCAGAAGAACCCCTTTCACATCTCCACGAAATACCCGGGATTTTGCCGAAACCCGGGTTTTTTGCGAAAATCCCGGGTATTTCATGGGGATGTGAAAGGGGTATAAGTTTGCTAAATTTCATTGTTTTGACATGTTGCTAAGCTGCACTTATTTAACTAAAAGTTTTTGTTATGCATTCTATGAATATGTAACTACTCTCTGATATATAATGATTAATACTCTTCATTAACCATTTAGGACTCTTGTTCAAAATGCCATTAAGTATTTACTGATCTGAACCAATGCAAATATAAACTACTCTCCAGCAGAACACATAACATATCACAGGTCTAAATATAATGATCTATTCTGTCAGAGATGTAAGGTGTGGACCCTCTTCATAAAAAATAGGAACACATAGAGACATACTAATAACGTTCATATATGTAATTGGAGACCGTTTTTTTCGTACGGAATATAACAAAACTAGCAGAAGTGCCCAGCTTTGCCCGGGTTTAAATCTTCAAGTTATTAATGAGTTGGATGTAGCTTTAAAATTTTTGAAAATACTAAACCGCTTGACAATATGTACAATTTTTGTTAATAACATTTAATGTTATTTAACGACATTCAAAATAGGCTCTGCCCTCTTCTGGCTAAACTACACACATAACTGACCTTATTTGTTGGAATCACCCCTTTTGTGGTCTGCAAATTAGGACAGTCCCTCCTAAATCGTGATGTGATGTCATCCAAATTCATCAAGTAGAAGACTCAGAACAGGCTCCCTTTGTTAAAGTTCTGCCCAGCCTACACCAATGGGAGGTTCTACTGGGACCCCAACCCGCCTAGTATGTCTTATGGGAGCTAATATTACCACTCTATGAAGTTTTCTTCCTTATCCATCATTCAGATGGACAGTCTAAGGAACATATCAATTTTCAAAATGCGTTCAGCAGTTCCTGATTTTATCTCGTACAGACAAACTAATAAACAAACGTTCCTAACCCACAACCTTCTAGAAGGTTCAACAGAGTTCTATTCGTTCTATTCAACCAGTCATCGGGACTGTCCCCAATTACCTTAGCGACCCCGAAAACTATGGATTTGACAGTAATGTTGGTCATTTTGGACATATTTTATTTTTCATCCCTTCTCATCCCCCATGCCGATGATTTTTACATGTCACCCCCTTCTCACCCCCACCCCTAGGGGTGCTAGGGGTGTCTTATCCCCACAGTATTTTTTTTCCAGGTTGTAAGTCATATGTGTACCTAGTTTGGTGTAAATTGCTCCAGGCATTCCACAGTTATGCTGGAACATACACACATACATCCATTTTTATATATATAGACAGCCCCTTATCACTCTAAATATTGAGTTACTTACAGTATAGCAGAATCCAGATGTCAGTGAGTCGCTTGACATCTCCTAGCTAACAAGGATATGGTAGATCCACACACCGGGACACTGGCAGTGATGTTACATCAAGCTTTGCTTTGCTGCAATGAGCAGTTAAGGATTTTAACTAATTTAGTAAATTGCTTATGGGAATTTTTGTTTTCTCTTTAGATCTCCTAGAAAAGTCCAGGGTTGTCAAACAGCCGAGAGGAGAAAGAAATTTCCATGTCTTTTATCAGTTGTTGTCTGGAGCCTCTGAAGATCTTCTAAGTAAGTTTAGTATTTTTGTTGTCCTAAGTCTCCCAAACTTCACATTGCAAGTTTTTGTAATGATTATCTTGCAGATCACATGATAAACAACTGTTTCCAGTGACACTTATCAGTGTCTGTGCTGCAATAATGCTGTTTTTTTTTTTTTTGTAAGCAGAGGATTGAGTGAAGAAAATCTCAAATATTGGCAGTATATTGTGTCAGTGGATATACCTGATTCATTGGAGCATAATGTTGATATATATATATATAAAACAAGGCATTGCCTGGCACTCTAGCCGTTACTCAGTAACTAACTATAAATTTCTATCTTTAAAATAAAAATCTGAGAATTAGTTACAAAAATCTGCAGAAATTTGATAAGCTGCTCCGCCAACATCAAGGCTTCTCTGTGGGAGCAGTCCTAACTCTAATATTAACTCTAAATAGAGCCCTAACTTTAGGTCAAATATCCAATTTCTTTCCAAACTGAGAGCATACCTCATGGAGTCTCCCAAGTTCTCCAAATGCTCCTCTGAGACCACACCCCCTCACAGCTGTGATCTCAGAGAGACTTTAAAACACAATATCCAAAAAGAGGCTGCTACTTACAAATCAGTTTGTAAAGTAATATACATGGCAGGTGCACTAGGCACAGGGTATTTGTACAAAAAACAAGGCATTGCCTGGCACTCTAGCCATTACTCAGTCAGGGGGTGTGGTCTCAGAGGAGCATTTGGAGAACTTGGGAGACTCCATGAGGTATGCTCTCAGTTTGGAAAGAAATTGGATATTTGACCTAAAGTTAGGGCTCTATTTAGAGTTAATATTAGAGTTAGGACTGCTCCCACAGAGAAGCCTTGATGTTGGCGGAGCAGCTTATCAAATTTCTGCAGATTTTTGTAACTAATTCTCTGATTTTTATTTTAAAGATAGAAATTCATATTTAGTTACGGAGTAATGGCTAGAGTGCCAGGCAATGCCTTGCTTTTTGTAAAATTCCCTGCCCAGTGCACCTGCCGTGTATATTACTTTAACAAACT
>WWET01003512.1:135984-153477 GCA_011038615.1 Limnodynastes dumerilii | reverse complement strand
TCCTTATTTTATTTATAATCATTGACTCAACTTATAGAGCTGAAGGAAATCTGTGCGCTAACAGGCATTGATCAAAGTGTCCTAGAACGGGCTTTCAGCTTCAGGACCGTGGAAGCAAGAAAAAGTCTAATAAATTTCCTTATTTATAATCATTGACTCAACTTATAGAGCTGAAGGAAATCTGTGCGCTAACAGGCATTGATCAAAGTGTCCTAGAACGGGCTTTCAGCTTCAGGACCGTGGAAGCAAAGCAAGAAAAAGTCTCTACAACCCTTAATGTTGCACAGGTTAGTTATTAGCTGATGAAATGTATTTAGCATATTATGTATCAAATACAGATTTTATTACACTGAATGCATAAGTGTTTTTTTAGGGTAAATGAAGTGAATGCAAAGTAGAACAATTTCATTTGTATGCATTTTATGGACCCATGAGGAAATGTGGGGCTTAGTACAAGGATACTCAATGGCTTTATTCCAACATCAATTGGGTGATTATTTAATTTTTGGGGTCTGATAGAGAGATCTATCTCTGTTTATCTTTATTGTGGAACACTCAGGAGACAAGAGTCAGGAAATACAACACATACAAAATAATAGACAAGAGTGCAAATCAAAGCACCATTTGTCTGTATAACTGTTCCTGTACCTGTGTAAATCGGAACTGCAGATATTCCCACTGTGCCACAATATATCACATTTGCAAATATGTGATCAGCAACCTGATACTTTCAAGACCTTTCTACTGTAGGTAGTCCTTATGCTAAACAGTGGCAGTCTCAATGTTGGATTATATATTGTGTTTTTAAATTGGGAGCCAGCTCACCTAGTGGAACCTCTTAAGGTCTCCAATAAAACTTCTATAGATTAACGCCTCCTCGGCTGAGAACAGCTGCTGTTCTTAGACATACTTACAAACGTGCTAATATGGGACCTGATTCACACTTAAGAACGCGATAGGTTCCTAAATATACGCAACTAATAGCAATGAAACTACCTCGGCACGCCCCCTGGTTTTCAGGTTCTTATGTGACTTACGAGTGCCGTAGAGCTCCCTTAACTGTAGGTTTGCATTTGAATGTGTAGGGCGTCTACTTAGGAACTTAACTGCATAACCGCACCTTCATTTGGTCATTTAAATGCCTCTCCACCCAAATCTTCGGATCTGCCGAGTTCAATATGCATGGAACGCCCATTTTTGCGTATGTTACTACGAACCTACAGATTTTAAGTTCCTAGTGTATGAGCACGGAATTTGCGAACTTAAGTCCGACGCAAATAGCGTATAAAATTTACTACGCATGCGCAGTACATCCGTTCTTAATTATATGCACCTAAAATCATACGAATTCTTAAGTGTGAATCCGGTCCATGATTACTACTACTTACAAGCAAATAAATGCTTATCCCTTGTGGGATAATGGGTGTAGTGAGCATTGAGCATCTAGCGGCAGATAGTGGGCAGCATGTTAGTAGTTTAATTGGCCACTGACAAAAATCAAGTATGCGTGTTAGGGAATCGTAGATTGTAAGCTCTAATGGGGCAGGGAATTATGTGAATGATAAATACTCTCTGTGCAGCTCTATGGAAATTGGTGGCCCTTTATAAATAAAACAAAAAAAGTCCCTTGTCTTGTATTGCCCTCTATATTGAATTTAGAAGTGACGATGGGGCGATTTGTATAAAAGTAACCTTTTATTTGCTTTTCTCCATTTGTAATATCTCATTAAGGCGTACTATGCACGTGATGCACTTGCTAAGAACATGTACAGCAGACTGTTTTCCTGGCTTGTCAACCGAATAAATGAGAGTATTAAGGTATTACATGTACTTTTCTTCATTTTTTCACAATATAATTGAACATTTAGCCATGTGACATTGGATCCAGACTTTTGCAATGTGTGTGTATTTTCCAATTACTTTTTGCATTCTGGATTGCAAGGGGGAGACCTATTTAAAGTGTACAGTTTGGGAATTTGTTACAGCTCCTGTGCTATTCAGACTTATGATCCTTCCCCCTTATAATCTTAAATAGTTTTATGGTGAGACACCCCCCATTTCTCCCATTTACCATGTGAGCGAGCTAACTGTTCTTCTATGTACTTGTACAAAAGGTTAGACACAGTGTTATCCGAAATCCGATCCCTGCTGACACAGTGTGCGGGTGGTTCTTCTAATACTTATATTCAGTTTGTATTCAGTTAGCACATATTAGAAAGATTTCACATGCAGGTAATTAAGTGCTTCTGGTACCTTTCCCTTAATCTTAAACTGCTAGTTTCCAGAATGTCCTATTCACATGTTCTGAACATTAGGAAGTTATTTCCAGCTATTGCTGACCGTTGGTTGTAAAGTTTTTTTGTTTTTTTGTTTTTTTTGCATTTTGTATTTTGCAGTTGGTTAAATGAATACAATACCACATTACAACTTATACAATGCTTTAGCTTTTCAGTGTAAATAACTGAAGCAGGATAGAAACATTCTGATATTCAGGAAGAAACTTACAGTTGATTTAACAAAATGACAACACTGACAGAAGTCCAATGACCTAATCTTATTGGGGTAAATTTGTTGGAAGTGGAGATAATGGACTTGTTTAGTAATGACTAGTAAAGAATTGTATGTATGCTTAAGCTTTAAGTGGGTGAACTCCCTTTGCACACCTTAAATCTGAGGGGAGCAAACATCTACAAAAGCTATAGGGCCCAACCCTAGTAGTACTTGTGCCCTCTATCACCAGATTACAGTTTTCATCCTTGTTTTTAGAGAGAGAAAATTAAGATTGGTCCCTCTCATGGTGGTAAGAGCCCATGCTTCTGAAGCTGAATTATATTTTAAATCTTCTCTAACATTTAGTTAACAGGTTTTTCCTCTTCCTCCCCCGGCAGCATACACAATGGGTTAACTCCCCCTTCTGAACCAGGGCAGGACCAAAAGAAGACACGGAGGTATATAATGTGTGCACTTCCTCCTTCCTGTGTCTTTTTTTCTTGCTCAGCTCATGCAAAAAAATAAGCTCATAAATGCATTAATAACAAACATAGGGCCGGGTATTCCCTGTATGCTGCCGTGGAGGAGTCTAGGAAACCATATTAACAGGTAATAATATAGCGTTTCCTCTTCCTCCCCCGGCAGCATACACAATGGGTCATACCTCAGCACTTTATCATTGGGAGGGTACAATAAAAAATAACATCAGTAACAATATATCTATTAATGCATAGACATAAGTACATATATATATATTTTTTCATTTTATAACACCACAGCACTCAATACTCTTCTACCGAATCTAGCATCGGCTGAAGCAAATACATTAATTCTGTAATGCTTTGTGAATGTATGCGGGGAGGACCAACCCGCCGCTTTGCACAGTTCCTCAATGGAGGCTGATTCTCTCTCAGCCCACGATGTTGCCACCGACCTTGTGGAATGAGCCTTCAAAGACACTGGTGGTTCTAAGCTTCTCTCCTTATAGGCTTGTGAGATACAAGTCCTTATCCACCTAGCAATGGATGCCTTGGACGCAGGACCTCCTTTGTTCTTTCCCTCTATTAGAACTAGCAGTTGCTTTGATGTCCTGAATGACTTCGTGCGTTGCAGGTAAATATGTAAAGTCCTTACCATGTCAAGCGTATTTAATCTTTTCTCTTTTTCATTCTTAGGATCAGGACATAAAGATGGTAATACGATTTCCTGATTAATGTGGAATTGTGACACGACCTTAGGAACAAACGCAGGATTCGTTCTCAGAACTACCTTACTTTGGAAGAAGTTTAAGAAAGGTTCTTCGCACCATAGAGCCTGTAATTCCGAAACTCTTCTAGCAGATGTTATTGCTATTAAGAATGCTGTCTTCCAAGTGACAAATTTGACATTCACTTCTTCCATTGGTTCAAAAGGTGCTCCTGTCAGAACATCCAGAACCAGATTGAGATCCCATGGTGCCAATGGGTTCTTAAAGACTGGCCTGATCTTAGATGCTGCCCTTATAAAGCGTGCTATAGATTTATCTTGTGCCAAGTCTCTGTCCATTACTGCACTGAGTGCTGATACCTGGACCTTTAAGGAGCTTGTAGCCAGACCTTTCTCTAGCCCTGTCTGGAGAAATTCTAATATATCTCCAATTGACGCTGTGTCTGGAAGGATCCCTTCCTTCCTACACCATAAGGTAAATGTCCTCCATATTCTATAGTAAGTATTGGATGTGGATCTTTTCCTGGCCTTGAGCAAAGTGTTGATGACCTTCATGGAGAAGCCCTTAGCTTTTAGTCTGCTGGTTTCAGCAGCCATGCCGCTAACTTCCAATGTTGCGGATTTGGATGTCTCACCTTGCCCTGCGTTAGCAGTGATGGTGAAACTGGCAGCTCCCAAGGCCTGTCGACTGCCAGTTGCAGTACCTTGGGGAACCAAGCTCTCCTCGGCCAATAGGGAAGTATCGCTATTACAGCTACTTTCTCCCTCTCTACCTTCTTCAGCAGTTGCGGAATCATTGGTAATGGTGGAAAAACATAAGCTAGGACAAAGTCCCATTGTGCCGTAATTGCATCCACTGCCAGAGCTAGTGGGTCTCTGTATCTTGAGATGAAGTTTTTTACCTTTCTGTTTCCCCTTGTGGCCATTAGATCCACTTGTGGGGTTCCCCATCTCTGGCAGATTTGCCTGAATACCAGCTTGTCTAGCTCCCATTCTCCTGGGTGGAGGACATGACGGCTTAAGAAATCCGCTGTGACATTCAGATGTCCCTCTATGTAAACTGCTGATAGGCTTGCAGTGTTTTCTTCTGCCCATTGTAATATTGGCACAACCTCCTTCATCAGGGTTTTGCTCCTTGTTCCCCCCTGACGATTCAGGTAAGAAACTACAGACTTGTTGTCTGACTGTATTACTACAGACTTCCCCTTGATGATCTGGGTGAAATGTAGACAAGCCTTCCTCACAGCTCTCATCTCCCGAATGTTCGAATGAACCAGGTTCCTTTCTATAGGCCACTGACCTTGAGCGACGTTTGTTCCACACTGAGCCCCCCATCCATCCTGGCTTGCGTCGGTTGTAATAACCACTTGCTGTGAGCCTTGGAAATATCTTCCCTGCTGTAATCTGTGCTCGTCGAGCCACCAATCCAGGCTTAATCTTACCTGATGGGAGAGACCTAGAAGTTGATCCATATGATCTGGATTTTTGTCCCACTGTTTTAACAATGTTTCCTGAAGTGGTCTCATGTGGAATCTTGCCCATTCCAATGTGTCTATAGCTGCCGCCATTAGTCCTAAAACTTGCATGCAGTCTCTTACTGTTATTACGGAAAAATACCTTATTCTTCTTACATGCTGCAGCAGTTTCAGTCTTCTTTTTGTAGTTAATGACACAGACATTCTCATAGTATCTATGGTTGTTCCTAGATAGTCCAATCTGTGTGTTGGAACTAGATGGCTCTTCTTTTCGTTTATTAACCATCCATGAACCTTTAAAACCTGCAATACCCTTAGGGTGTGCTGGTTTGCTTCTTCTACTGACTTTGCTGTGATTAGTATGTCGTCTAAATAAGGAAAGAGAGCAATTCCTTCTTGACGAAGCCTTGCAATCACCACTACCAAGACCTTTGTGAACGTCCTTGGTGACGTGGCCAGTCCGAATGGGAGAGCCACAAATTGATAGTGATGTGTGAAGCCTCACTGGACTCAGTGAGGTTTGCGGCCAGGTCAGCAGCAACAGCGGCAGTAACAAGGAGAGCCTTATGGCTCAGACCATGGCAGGCGGACATTCAGTCCAAAAATAAACTGCTATCACTTCCTTTCCAGGGTGAGTATTTGTTTGGTGCCAGATTAGATGAAATTATCACCAAGTCATCTGGTGGAAAATCATCATGGCTGCCGCAGGATAAAACAGCCAGGAAATTATTTGACAGTAGAAGGTACAGACAATCTGGTACTGACTTCAAAGAAGCAAGAAGTTATAGACCTGGCAGAGGCTACAGAAGAGGCCAAAGCTCAAACAACAGATTCTTTTTTCGTGGCCAAAGAGGAAAAGACACGAGAACTTCTTTTAAGCAATTCTCCCAATGACGCCGACCAGGACGAGAGGAACAGCACAGTAGGGCGCAGACTACTAAGGTACTCAGAGATATGGATTCAGAACTCTTCAGACAAATGGGTGAACGATGTCGTACAGAGAGGTTACAAACTAGAGTTTATAAGGAGAGCACCAAAACATCAGTTTCTAGCCTCAACATTACCAGTCAACCCAGAGAAAAGGAGAGCCTTGGTGAGCAGCCTAGAAGAACTTCTTTCTCAGAAGGTTATAACGAAGGTCCCCAAGGGTCAGAGGTATCAAGGCTTCTACTCCAGGTTCTTTATTGTGCGCAAGGTGACGGGAGGTTTCCGGACAATCCTGGACCTCAGAAGATTGAACGAATCCATATTGGTGAGACCTTTCAAGATGGAGTCAATAAGATCTATCCTGCCCCATCTAAGAGAAGCTATGTTCCTCACGTCAATAGATTTGAAGGACGCGTATTTACATGTCCCAATTTACGAACCACACCACAAGTACCTGCGATTCATGGTGTGCGGCCAGCACTATCAATTTGTGGCTCTCCCATTCGGACTGGCCACGTCACCAAGGACGTTCACAAAGGTCTTGGTAGTGGTGATTGCAAGGCTTCGTCAAGAAGGAATTGCTCTCTTTCCTTATTTAGACGACATACTAATCACAGCAAAGTCAGTAGAAGAAGCAAACCAGCACACCCTAAGGGTATTGCAGGTTTTAAAGGTTCATGGATGGTTAATAAACGAAAAGAAGAGCCATCTAGTTCCAACACACAGATTGGACTATCTAGGAACAACCATAGATACTATGAGAATGTCTGTGTCATTAACTACAAAAAGAAGACTGAAACTGCTGCAGCATGTAAGAAGAATAAGGTATTTTTCCGTAATAACAGTAAGAGACTGCATGCAAGTTTTAGGACTAATGGCGGCAGCTATAGACACATTGGAATGGGCAAGATTCCACATGAGACCACTTCAGGAAACATTGTTAAAACAGTGGGACAAAAATCCAGATCATATGGATCAACTTCTAGGTCTCTCCCATCAGGTAAGATTAAGCCTGGATTGGTGGCTCGACGAGCACAGATTACAGCAGGGAAGATATTTCCAAGGCTCACAGCAAGTGGTTATTACAACCGACGCAAGCCAGGATGGATGGGGGGCTCAGTGTGGAACAAACGTCGCTCAAGGTCAGTGGCCTATAGAAAGGAACCTGGTTCATTCGAACATTCGGGAGATGAGAGCTGTGAGGAAGGCTTGTCTACATTTCACCCAGATCATCAAGGGGAAGTCTGTAGTAATACAGTCAGACAACAAGTCTGTAGTTTCTTACCTGAATCGTCAGGGGGGAACAAGGAGCAAAACCCTGATGAAGGAGGTTGTGCCAATATTACAATGGGCAGAAGAAAACACTGCAAGCCTATCAGCAGTTTACATAGAGGGACATCTGAATGTCACAGCGGATTTCTTAAGCCGTCATGTCCTCCACCCAGGAGAATGGGAGCTAGACAAGCTGGTATTCAGGCAAATCTGCCAGAGATGGGGAACCCCACAAGTGGATCTAATGGCCACAAGGGGAAACAGAAAGGTAAAAAACTTCATCTCAAGATACAGAGACCCACTAGCTCTGGCAGTGGATGCAATTACGGCACAATGGGACTTTGTCCTAGCTTATGTTTTTCCACCATTACCAATGATTCCGCAACTGCTGAAGAAGGTAGAGAGGGAGAAAGTAGCTGTAATAGCGATACTTCCCTATTGGCCGAGGAGAGCTTGGTTCCCCAAGGTACTGCAACTGGCAGTCGACAGGCCTTGGGAGCTGCCAGTTTCACCATCACTGCTAACGCAGGGCAAGGTGAGACATCCAAATCCGCAACATTGGAAGTTAGCGGCATGGCTGCTGAAACCAGCAGACTAAAAGCTAAGGGCTTCTCCATGAAGGTCATCAACACTTTGCTCAAGGCCAGGAAAAGATCCACATCCAATACTTACTATAGAATATGGAGGACATTTACCTTATGGTGTAGGAAGGAAGGGATCCTTCCAGACACAGCGTCAATTGGAGATATATTAGAATTTCTCCAGACAGGGCTAGAGAAAGGTCTGGCTACAAGCTCCTTAAAGGTCCAGGTATCAGCACTCAGTGCAGTAATGGACAGAGACTTGGCACAAGATAAATCTATAGCACGCTTTATAAGGGCAGCATCTAAGATCAGGCCAGTCTTTAAGAACCCATTGGCACCATGGGATCTCAATCTGGTTCTGGATGTTCTGACAGGAGCACCTTTTGAACCAATGGAAGAAGTGAATGTCAAATTTGTCACTTGGAAGACAGCATTCTTAATAGCAATAACATCTGCTAGAAGAGTTTCGGAATTACAGGCTCTATGGTGCGAAGAACCTTTCTTAAACTTCTTCCAAAGTAAGGTAGTTCTGAGAACGAATCCTGCTTTTGTTCCTAAGGTCGTGTCACAATTCCACATTAATCAGGAAATCGTATTACCATCTTTATGTCCTGATCCTAAGAATGAAAAAGAGAAAAGATTAAATACGCTTGACATGGTAAGGACTTTACATATTTACCTGCAACGCACGAAGTCATTCAGGACATCAAAGCAACTGCTAGTTCTAATAGAGGGAAAGAACAAAGGAGGTCCTGCGTCCAAGGCATCCATTGCTAGGTGGATAAGGACTTGTATCTCACAAGCCTATAAGGAGAGAAGCTTAGAACCACCAGTGTCTTTGAAGGCTCATTCCACAAGGTCGGTGGCAACATCGTGGGCTGAGAGAGAATCAGCCTCCATTGAGGAACTGTGCAAAGCGGCGGGTTGGTCCTCCCCGCATACATTCACAAAGCATTACAGAATTAATGTATTTGCTTCAGCCGATGCTAGATTCGGTAGAAGAGTATTGAGTGCTGTGGTGTTATAAAATGAAAAAATATATATATATGTACTTATGTCTATGCATTAATAGATATATTGTTACTGATGTTATTTTTTATTGTACCCTCCCAATGATAAAGTGCTGAGGTATGACCCATTGTGTATGCTGCCGGGGGAGGAAGAGGAAACGCTATATTATTACCTGTTAATATGGTTTCCTAGACTCCTCCACGGCAGCATACAGGGAATACCCGGCCCTATGTTTGTTATTAATGCATTTATGAGCTTATTTTTTTGCATGAGCTGAGCAAGAATGGAAGACACAGGAAGGAGGAAGTGCACACATTATATACCTCCGTGTCTTCTTTTGGTCCTGCCCTGGTTCAGAAGGGGGAGTTAACCCATTGTGTATGCTGCCGTGGAGGAGTCTAGGAAACCATATTAACAGGTAATAATATAGCGTTTATATAGTGCCATCAGATTATGTAGCGCTTTACAATTTTAACAATCATAACAGGACTGGGTGTTGACAGACAGACTGGGTGGGTAAGAGGGCCCTGCCACAGGCTTACACTCTATAGGATATTGGGGATTGATACATAAGGGAAAGTGCTATATAATCACACAACGGGGTTTCCAACAAATTGATTCTACCCAGCCTTCCCCTTTCTAAAACATTGTAATTTAATACAGATTCTGTATTCTAAACATCTGCTACGGTTAATAATCTATTTCAAAATCCACCATGGGCAGTAAATCTGACAAATCAAAGAGTTTTCTGTAATATCAATATGCTGTGCGTTCAGTGGCAAATCATTATGGAAGGATGTCAATCCTTTAATATCAATTCAGATATAAACTTTACTCCACATTTATTATCCTAGAATATTAAGAGGACCTGGCTTTTGAGTTTGCCTTGTAGCCTTTATCTTGCATGAATGATTTCTTCTATGGTAAAAACTGCTATGTACACACAGATTAAACATAGATGTCAACAAAGATTAAAATTTAGTACTGTTTCTATACAGTAAGATTTATTTATTAATTTTTTTCATTAGGCACAAGCAAAAGTAAGAAAGAAGGTTATGGGTGTCCTGGATATTTATGGTTTTGAAATATTCGAGGTAAGCGTCTTTATTGTTTGGTTTGGGTGACATGGTGTAATTTGTTTTTCATTATATATTTTAGTAAAATTAAGTTATTTTCCACCAAATATTTTGTCTGCCAAAAATAATTAAAAATAATCAAAATATTTATATTGTGAACATGAATGAGCTGTTTTGTAGACTGCACTTTTGGGTTAAAGGAGCTTCTTGGCCATTACCAGGGTTTACATCAGAGTTTCTTAAGGGCCTTAGCAAGGAAATGAAATAACTGTAAGAAATAAAATAAATATCTATTACGTGCTCCGATTATATATAAGCAACCAAATGTAATAAAAAGGAAAAAAAGTATCTTTACTAATGGTAAACAAAAACAAGAACAAAAACTTCCAAAACAAGACATACACATATACAATATATCAAATTAAAGATCAATTCAATAAGTAATCTGCAGAAATTAAAAAGTATATATCAAAGGGGTTAAGTCAATATCTCAAAAAATGCATTCACAGAATGTTCCGTGTTCTATTTGCCAGTTACGGAACACCAACAGTTATTGCAGACAAATTTGAGCATATGGAATAAAGCATTTGAGACGTTTCACTGACCGATATACTTGGTAATGTGGCGAAGTCATATAGAAAAAGAGGTTCTTTAAAGCATTGCAAGTCTATTACGAAGGTGCTAATTTTCTTCCATTCTGGACTGGGTGCTTTATCGGTCTTTAGGAGACCTGTTTCCAGAAAGCCTAGTAGTGTCGTAGCTTGGCTGATCATGTAGAGACTTCCAGGCTTGGAATCGGGTGTAGTGTTTTCCTATCACTAGTATCCCCGCTGTCAGAATAGGTACTCCGTGGGTGTTAGGCTGTGCGCATGGATTTATGAAGGAGATAAAGAGCAGGCAAACGTATTGACCCCTCTTTGCAGCAATAAAAGTATATTTTTGTTGTAGTCATGCAGTTTCACCATTAAAGGCTTCGTCAGGGATGCTGGATTTTTGGCTGTCATTTCACTTTTTTATAGGATCTTATGAAGGCTTAATTAGTAGAATGGGTTTCCAGGATAACTTTAATTAGTTTCGTAGAAAAGGAGGAAGACCGGGCACTATCCAAAATGTTTTAAGGACCACTTCCCACAGTGGTGCACAGAGGAAAAGAAATATATTTGCAAAAATCAGAACAAAGATAATGTCCCAAAATAGTCCTCTATCATTGCACTCTGGGTCTCATTAATTATACCAACAGTAATGAAAAACAATGTTTGTAAAGAATATAAAATATCAAACTTTATTGAGTTGTATCTTAAAAATATATACCGGTATTTGGAAATAGGGAGGTGAAATATAAAAAAAAACATAGCTAACTGGCAGTGTAATAACACTGATAAATTGTGTAGTGCCTCAATAATTGCCCAAATAAGATGTGTACAGTAATAAATGTACAAAGAGAAACACACCCTTTTATTATACAATTATACAATTGCCATAATTAGCATCTATGACAAGGTCCTGGCTAGTAGTAATTAAGCTAATTGAAATTGCCAATAAGCTGTCACAATATTGCAATGAGATCGTTCTACCCCTATGCAAGAGGGATCCAAAATGAATAATTTAAACTAATGCCAGGTAAATACCCTTGGCTAGTATATGGTCCAAACACGCAGGCTAAAGTGCCTGACAAGATGATTATTAGATCGATTCAAACAGCGCTGTGCTGCCACATTGATAGCAAGCAATTATACTAATGCCAGGTATACAACCTTGGCTTGTATACGGTCCCAAACATGCAGGTTAAAGCGCCTGACAAGGTGGTTATTTAAATTAGATCAGTTTGAACAGCACTGTGCTGCAACATGAGCAGCGAGCAATTAAAAAGTGGGGAGAGCGCGCTGGTGATGCTACTCTGCCAGGTAACGCTTGTAAATAACAAAGTGAGTTTAACACTGTGGGGCTGTGGACACTACATGAAAGGGGAGAGGGCTCGTGCACAGCCGCTCTCCTGTCCTAATGCGCGTTTCGCCAGGATGCTTAATCATAGGAGATCACCTGTGTGCGGCACGGGTGTCTCATTAAATAGTATCGCCTCTTAGTTAATTGGTAAAAACGGAAGATGGACATCAAATTCAGCCAATCATCATAATAGACTGGAATGAAACCATACCACAGTGTATCTACTGGAAAGATGGAATCCTCTATTCAATCTTATAAATGAATTCTCACATACAACATAACATCCAATTTTATCTGATCTATATTACCATTAAGTCAAATGAAATAAGACGTGCATGTTAAATACAGTGTAATACAATGGACTCTATTAACATATAAAATGTCTAAAAATATTAAATAAAACTACATAATAGGTAAATACAAACATATATCACAATAAATTCCACAAATTGAATCATCAGCTCCCAGGTGTGAAGACTAATACCGGCCAGTATCAATAAATTGATTGTATGGTGTAAACAAGATCTCTTAGAGATGTTGCCGATAGCAACCAATCAGATTCTAGCTGACATTCCCTAGTATGTAATAGGAAAGTGAGAGCTAGAATCTGTTTGGTTGCTTTGGGCAACATCTTTTTTCCAAACCTGCAACTTAGTAAATTTGGTCCTTAGAATTTTGTGGTGGAGATAAATACGTACAGTAACCACCGTGGTCATGAGAAAGTTGCAGGCAATAGTAAGACTGATTTAAAACTTCATATGATGGTGGTCAGGAGATAAAGTGGCAACAGTACTGTCAATATCAAGTCCTAGGAGGAAGTGCTAGTATTAGCTCTATAGTAGAAGTGCAGCTGTCCCAAAGGCTATCTATTTGATCATATGATGAGATCACAAATTAAATGTATTGCGGTCTATTAGACAATCAACATTTTAGACTCTGTAATAATAGTGGGTGGATTGTTCTCTCAGATACTGATCGACCCGAAGGATTGCAATTAGACATATAATAAGGTCGCCGATTGCTTATATTGAGGTCTAATAACCATAAATATTCCAGCCTCCGTATAGTGGGTGGGTAAATTTCCCAGTTGCTTAACGTAAAGCAATGACCGAATATCTTGGTCGGCTAATAGACAGATTGCTCAGGTTATAATAGGTCACAACCTATAGCAACAATGTATCTTATGCGACTTTAATTTATTTCATTTCATTGTCACAGCAGTAGGGGTTTATTATTAACCATAGAGACGCACCCACATCTTGTCATTGTGCTTGTTGCACTTGATATATCACCTTCACAGTACATCAAAAATACTCGAAAGTCCCAAGATCTCAATAGTCCCGCACATACTGATTGTCTCTGTGCTCTTTCGAAGACTTGTTGATCACTTGTTTCAAATTTCCAACCAGATCCCAGATACACCAACAATGTTAGTCTCCAACCCCACAGTTAAACCTTAACATGTACAAAAAATAAAAAAAATTCCAAAAATGTTAAATATTTAGCAGAACCTATATATCTGCGATTGATTGTAATTAAATTTATATTTATTATAATAATTGGAGATGTACAGAAGAGTAAAGAAAATGAAGAAAAGATGGCTTAACAAGTGTGTGTGTGTGGGGGTGGGCTTATGAAAAGTGGCAGATATTTTGGCGAGGTGGGCTTAGTTATAGAGAAAACTGATGAGTCCTATGTCTAAGTTAAGACTTTTTGGATGTAAAGTGTCTAATTGGTAAATCCAGTTAGCTCTTTCTGTGGCTAGTTAGACTATATAATCTCCACCCCTGCATGATTTTTTGACTTTCTTAAGACTAACAAATTTTAGGGATGCTGGATCCTGATTGTGGTGGTGTTTATAGTGTACTGATGCACCATGTGTTTCAAGCCCTCTTTTGATGTTGTAAATGTGTTCTCTGATTCTGGCCAAATTCAGTGCAGTGGAAGAAGTCTTTGTCTATCCTATGAGTGAAGCCAAGATTTAGATGGTATTTTTGAGTTTGGGGGGGTATAGTGCTTTTATTAAGGTTTATTAATGTTCTTTTGTATTGAGTTATGAACAGCAGTAGGAGACACTGCCACAAATGCTGTCTTTTAGAACTAAACACAGCTGAAAAGGCAGCCTTTTCCAGGTTTTCTTTTCAGAATGGGTCATTATGCCAATCGGCATACTTGCCAAGTTGCTGGACCCATCACATCGGAACCCGCCGGAGAGGTGAGTAACACTCTACGGGGACTTGGCTTTTAGGGTTAGGCTCTGGGGAAAGGAAGGTTAGGGTAATAGCAGGGGAGGGTTAGGGTCAGGCTGCAGGGAAGGGAGACATAGGGTTAAGCTGCAGGGAGAGTTAGGGTTAAGCTGCAGGGAGAGTTAGGTTTAGAGTCATGAAAGGAGAGGGTTAGGGTAAGGATTAGGGAAAGGGTTGGGGTAAAATTTAGATTTGCCATTCAGAGCTCAGTCTCTGGTCTGGGGTGCGATTGCTTTGCCTCTGCAAAGGAAGCAGATTCTTTTAAGTCGCCTGAATTGACCTCCCGGGATGTTTTTTTTAACCATTTAGGATGTGGTTGCTAGAGAATGGTATAAATGTAGTGTTGTCCACCTTTTTGATATAGTTTTGTTTATAATTTGTTACCAGAGATAATGATGCTGAGCTCTAGAAATTCTACTAGTTCCTTGCTCCTGGTAGCTGTAAATTGATTTTATTGATTTGTGCAGCAAAGGCCTCCAGGTCTGAATCTGGATAGCCTGCAGTCTATCAGTAAAAAGAATTCCACATGTTGGTTTATATCCGTTATGGCGGTGGGTTTTGCACATTGAACTGCGGTTCATAAATAACTTTGGTCTGCTAAATTTTCCTTAATGCTTGGACTTTTAGTAATTCTATTCCTATTCTATTTCTATACATTATAATCTGGCAGCTCAGCCTTTTACCATCTATTAAAATAAATTTTACAGTGAGATTAGTGTTGGTCTGCAATTTTAAATTCTGATAATTACAATTTTACATCCTTCAAACAGCACTTTCCAATCAGTTAGACACTGTTACTGAGGTCTGGCTGTAGTCCTGCTTGAAAAAGCTGCGTGTGCATACTTGATGAAATGAATGTGTGTAGGGTAAGTGGAGGCAGCAGGCTTATGTCAGCAGAAAACATTCTTTAGCTGTGCTGAGCAAGGGAGATAACTGCATATTGTTTGATGTAATACTAGAATACTGCTCTAGTTCACATATTATTCACTGGGAATAAGACCAGATATGCACAAATGTATTTTTTCATTTTGACACATTGTGTTTTATCGTTGCTAAGACTCTTCAACAATTACTTAATATTATAAGCAGGTTAAGCAGTGCTTAATCTTGAAATACATATTTGCATTGTGTGCTGATCATGTGACATATATTACTCAATAATGTATTGCCCAATCCAAATACATTCCAAATAAATTGGTAATATCTTTTTGTATGATCCATTTTTGTACAGTGCTTCTAATGTCACAGGTATTCATATAAGTTGTATTCATTTGACAGAAGCATGATTATTTGTATATCTGAAAACCCCCTGATTGTCCTGTCCTGATCCTTGCATCCACTCAGTGCTCCTATAAACAAATGTTTCTAACATTAGAAACTGCAGCACATCATGGAAACAAGCTGCAACAAGGGCTGGGTAGGGCAAGGCCTTGGATATTTCACATATCTCTCTATTTTTCCCACAATTGCTTTGGTCAGGCACAGTGATTCAAGGATTATTTCTGAACATCAACATTTCCTTTTTCACTTTTGACTTCTTTTTGGCTTATCTTTTAATTACAACATTCCACTAGAGTTATTTCAAACATGAATGCACACAATCATTTTATCTTGCTTAACACTAGATTTATGAATTTATAGATGGACCTTCTACATTTATGAGAACAAACAGGATCATGGGAGTACTCCATAGTATATCATACAGAAAGGTTATCTTCATCTGCTTTGATGCATTCTCCTATGTTTTTATCTATGTTGAAGACATGCACACATTTCAACAGTCTTTTGAGTGTATACCGACTAAGACAATCCTTAATATATAAAAAAAAGTTGCAAAAGGTCCACGCTGTAAATAAATAAAGTGTGTATTATTGCATATGATTTTAGGACCAATCTAAAGCTCGATTAAACAAAGTTTGGTGTTTGTTTATGAAAATCTATTTCTAAATGTTTTAAAGAGAAGTAGAGCAGGAATATTTAAAAAAATGATACGGCAGGGGTGTATCTATGGGTCCATCACCCCTGGCAAAGTAAGGGACTGGTGCCCCCCTTTCCACCTATTACCCATTTACTCCCAGTAATCCCACCATGTGCCTCCAGTCTCCCCCAGTACTCCCATTATGTGCCTCCAGCCTCCCCCAGTACTCCCATCATATGCCTCCAGCCTCCCCCAGTACAATATGGATGTGGAGTGGGGCATGGGCAGATGTAGAGCTGGTAACTCAACTTTAAATCTGTGTTACATTAAAGGATTTCATATGTTTATGCTATATAAAAAGTAGACATATAGCATAATTTAACAAATCATCAAATTTTAGACACACCAAACTTTACACTGTGTATTGCTACTCTATATTCAACTATATTAGGCAGGAATTCACTTGTCTACAGTATGTTTTTACCATACGTTATCACAGAATGGCATCAGATTACATTATGTGATAGATGTAAATCTACACACTTTGCGGACAGTTTAATATAATTTTGTTATGGTGCACACCATCAACTTCTAATATTGTTTTATGTTTCTAAGGTTAAAAATTTGCTCCCTGTTATATAGAATAGTTTAAGGGGGATTCTTGTAAACATAATCTGCTTTATTTTTTATGCAAATTGTTTGGATTGCTGAGTGCTTTATTTACCATGTACAACTTGCCGTGTTTGTCGATGAATCTGTGATGGATGTTTTCCAGGCCACTTGTCTCTTTCTATACGTGGTTTTGTTTTGCAGTGACAATTTGCAGTTATAACATACAGAATGTTATGTTCCATTTGGAATGGAATTTTCGTGTTTTAAGCATCAGTACAAAATGCTTAAAATAACTCCATCTATGCAAATATTTGCAGACCGCTGTATCTTAAATGGAAAACTCGTGCTCAAGATGGACATATGCTTTCATGGCTTTTGTGATGTTGATTGTCTTTTTTTTTTTCATTTTTTTTTTTTGAGTAGGTAATTTGTATACAGTAGATCCCAAGCAAATCTAGTATTACACTGTTTTGTGGAAATATGATTGTCATATTAGTAATATAATCTAGGAGAGGTTATCCTTAGGCTCTCTGCTAGCATAGATAGGAGATGACCCAAATAACATTGTTGCTCGATATGGCCATGCACATTGACCTGAACCACTGGATATAATGTAGGACAAGTGTGTGTGTGTGTATGTATATGTATATGTATATATATATATATATGTATATATAGATATATATATGTATATATAGATATATATATGTATATATAGATATATATATGTAT